>JAMBLF010000426.1:0-279969 GCA_030578115.1 Leucoptera coffeella | reverse complement strand
AACATACATAGCGTAATATTAATATAAAGACAAAGATCCTTTTTGCACCGAAATGATTTTACATGTTGTGAGACACTTCTTTTAAGTGAGTATAATTTATGTTATGCAACCTCCATTGCCATTTTAAAGACATCTCTCACTCTTTTATCTTAGGTGGTTTACCCATAAAATCAGCATTGTGTTCAGCAACTGAAATTAATAAGCTGTGTTGGAACTCCTTTGCTGTGACAGTGACATGTACCGATTATTCTTGTGATATGTACAGTACATTATGTATTAATTATTTAAATTGTGGATGTTCTGTCAATGTGAATAAACACTCTATCTAGACCATTAAAGATCCCCTTTTATCTTGATCTTGACAAACCACATTCGCTTCTTCAATACACTTGGTATAGGGTACTTCTAATCATCTTACCTTTATTGGGCCTACTGATGCCATTACATTGTTATTAAAGCTTGAAAGGTTAAGTCAATAATATGTTCATTGAATATTCCAGAGAATATCCAAAGAGCTGCAAGACCTAGCTGAGATAGTTTATGATCAAGAGCAGCAGTTGTGTTCCCAACGAGCTCTGCGTTTAAATACAGGGTCAAACTATTTTGGACAAAGTCGACCACTTACAGAGCTTACTGGTAAGTGATAATATACACTCATATCTTTTGGTAAAAGGAGATTGGTTATGATTAGGCTTGTTGGGATTAAAATTTATTCATTAATTTATGTTAATATATACATACACACATCACTCCTGATTCCCTGTAGTCGGGTCGGCAGAGATCACAGATCCCCATTTGTCCTGATCCTGACAGACCACTTTCGCTTCATTGACACTCGTACATCTTCTCATACACACTCGGTGGTTATAGGTACTCCTAATGTCACCCTTTTTCAATATAGCGTCTATCTGACTGTATATGTCTTATTGGGACGGCCACTACGTACCATTTTAGCCATATATATTCTTTTTGTCAATCTGCTATCATTCATTCTATGATAATATATATATTTTTATTTATTTATTTATTTTTTTTATTTATATTTCTTAATATGCCATACACCTTGCGGTTAAGTCGGCTTATTTTTATTTAATGTAGGAAAATTTTATTATAAATGTATTTTAGAATGATATTGCACTAAAAAATGAAAACTCTCATTGATTGTGTGATTTTTAATCTTTGTTTTCTAACAATAGTGGCTGTATCCCAGTGGGTAAGACCTCGGAATTCGTAAGAGAAATGTTCTAGGTTCGAATCCCAACTCTGGCATGTACTAATGAATGAAATTTAAATATGTTGTTTTCATTTACGTACATAATTTACAGCCGCTAATGGTGAAGGAAAACATCATGAGGAAACCTGCCTATCCCAAAGGATAGGTAATTGTCATTGCCTATATACGGCAATACGGTTCACTACCTATCACGTTGGGTGCTGTCTGTCTAGTGATATGCGGGCTTTGAATGACCCATACCTAACATGCCTTCGAAATTTCGGAGATGGGCATTCAAGCATCTGACTACCCTGCCATAATAAAAAAGGGAGTGTGTATACACAAGTCATGGAGCATATATTATATTATATTATTATTAAATGTATGTACATACAATTACAGGTCAAACCGACATATACAAGCAACTCCACAATAAGTTCACAATCATGTTACAAATGGCGTCAGTTCATTACACAGAACGTCTACACACTAGCGAAGAGTTACTAGCCACCCTCAATCCTAATAGCTGCAAAGGGTTGACAGTGTTTAGTCCGAATGAGTGCGAAGTGGACTGTTGTATGGCGTTACGGAAATTGGAAGGGGTAGTTAGTAAGACAGTGTTCAGAAAGCTTATGTTTTGTACGTTGACTGGAGTTAAGGTTAGTATGTGATATTAAGTTTGTTGTTCCCTATACCCTATATAGATGATGGTAGGGTAGATGAAAAAGGTTCTAAAGATTTTTTTATTAAGAAAGTAAGTTTTAGCTGCCTTGTCCTCATAAGTACAAGAACATTTTGTGAATGGACTATATTTGGTGACAAGCAATCTATTACCAATTTGTCATAATAATAACATCAACCTATAAAAACAAAATATTATACAAAGTTTTTTTTTTTTAATTCTATATTAAGCCATTCACCACTAAGGTTATGTCGGCTGAAGTACAAACACTGATGCCATGGCGTTTGAACTTCTTGTTATTCCATTGCCATGGTTACACCAACGCCGCCAGCCGCTACAACCGAAGAAAAACGAAATCGAAGCTCCAATTTTTCTCTTCCTTGTTCTTCGGTTCGTTCCAGTTGAGGATCCAAATCTTATCCCAAAGCGCACATATTTAGCCAGTTTGGCATCACAATTGACTAAATATTCAGCCGAAAATAATTATTTGTTTTTTCAACTTTCACTGAGCTGCTGACTTTGTTGATGCACCATAGACGACTGATACAAAGATATTATAGTCTCAAGTTTTCTATTTCAACAAACATTATAGAATGTGACTATATTTACATACACATCATGCCTGATTCCCTGTAGTGGGGTAGGAAGAGATCACGGATCTCCATCTGTCCCGATCCTGACAAACCGCTACATTGACACTTATACACACTCAGTGGATATAGATTAATGTGACTATATTAATTCACCTAATTCTATAATTACATATTTACTTGTTGCAGATTATAATAAATTCCAAAATACCGTTTGAGAGTATTAAGCAAGGTTTATGTAGATTATTACCGTGCAGTAGCAAAGATTGTAAAAGTATTATAACTGGTTATCAAGGCACAGATACTGAGTGCTATTTAGAAGAAAACGACAAAGGGATATTTGAATTGAAATGGAATATGGAGTTGCCTAAGAAATGTGAGTGTTTTGAACTTAAACGTAGCTTTAATTTTTGAGTATGTATGTGGAGGTGTAATAATAATAATAATATTTAAGACACTATTTTACCAATTGAACTAGCCCCTCGATTAAGAGAACTAGTCAACGTATATTTATAGGAAATAGATACCGATTATACCCCTTTTCGCTTAGTTACCTCCTACGACGTGCCGGGAAGTACGGCACCTTGTTGGTATGTTTTTGCGTTACGGACTCGGATAGGATAATTGCGTATAATGTAAGTTGGGGACACAGCTTACTACCTATTAGGGGCCTTAGTCCACTAATGCGTTTTAGTCCAAACAAAGTTCAATATCAGATGAATAATAGTGTGAAGTTGGCAGTGAATGACCAAGTGTAAAATAGGCCATAATGTCAAATGACGATTTAAAAAATGGCGAATTTTGTTACTTTTTCTAATCCATTTCCAAATTCACAATATTACTGATGTGATATTAAACTGTTATTTCGCAAAACGCATTAGTGGACTAAGGCTCCAGATTCGGTACGGCCTTTTTTGTTCTCAAGCCTATTAAATCACTAACTCTAATTTTTCGAAGAAGAATACGCGAACCTACTCCGTGCGAGATGTAGCTGCAAATATTTGTTTAATTTTTTATCACCCGTGAAATAGACTATTTATGTATTTGTATGTAAGTTAATAATAATATGTAGTTATTCTATATATTTATTTGATTTCTAGGTCCAACCCTCATGACTAGAATAGAGAGTGCTATGGACAACCCAAAGTTCAACGATGAAGTGTTACACCAACATGTCAAATCACTGCAGTTGGAATGGCTTGGGTTAGTATACATACAGTTTCTGACCATTATTTATACGTAGTCTGAGGCTTGTGTATCCACTGTTTGTGAAAAAAGTCTTTATTCATATACCTAGAACCATATTCATAGTGGTTTTGTAATGTCATAAATGTGGTCTATAGGTGATAATGAGGAAGTGTATTACCCTAATAAATCCCATTTAAATCTAGTCCCTTAATCGCTTCTTACGACACACCAGGGAGAAAGGCAGCTAGTAAACAATTTATTAACATGTCATCTAGCAAGAATAGAATAGAATAGAAAAAAATATTCACAAAAACAGCACAAGTACAAAAACATTTACACATATTACATTTATTACAATTGACAAGATAAGATACTGTACTGTCACTGTGAAAGGAGAATTTTACTAAGCAGGCTCATTACACATGGTACCTTTGCTCTTTCCTATAATTATTACTATTTAGTGATGGGACGCGAGTGGCTTTTGTGCAATGGAGTGAGAAACTTACCAGGGGCCTTACTCCACTAATGCATTGTAGGCACAATATTACTTCAGTATCGATACTGTAATACTTCAGTGGCCCTAATTTGACACTTTAGCACATAGTAAGGTCCCAGGACCGAGTGACTTGAGTGGACAATACAAGTCCCATCACTACTACTACTTATTAACTATTATTTTTTTATTATTTCAGTATAGCTCGAGCGTTAAAGAACACAATAGATTCGGCCGGTGAGAAATCGTTTTGTGTGCTCAAATTGAAGCAAACGTTCGGAGTGGCAGCACACGACGATGTTTTAGTAAACTATTGGATAAAATCCTTTTGTAGTTGAATCATAAGTTTAAGTTTGTAAATGTATTATGTATGTATATGTTAATAAGCTTGAAAAAAATACTTTTCAAGCTACTTGGTTCTGCTCACATGTTCGGATATTATGTACGTGATGAGTATGTTTTGATAAAAAGAAAAATTGTCGCCATATTTCATGTCAATTGATGCTGTGATATGTTTATGTTATGATAAAATATTTTTTTTATATACACCTAGTCATAAGTAATGTATTTTTATAGTTGTATAAATAATTTATTGTTGTTGATGTAACTATAAATTTACTGTAAATTTTGAAATTAATAAAAAATTATACAGTAAAATTGTTTTTCCTTTTTTGTACAATGTTACCAGATTATTCACCATGAAATCATTTTAGTCGCTCTTTCACTTCATTAAATTTATTAGAGAGCAAACAACTATAGTTCAATGTGCTCCTCAGAATTAAGGGTATTGTATTCCAAAAATAAATTCACGAACTGTCAAAAATCCGAAATTTCTAGCGCAGCAGCGCTGAGTACATTGCGCGTTAGAGTACCCGCCACATAAGGTGGCAGTTGGAGGCGTCGCCACAGTCGCGTAATCCAGTGTTGCCAGTAAACACGCCAAAACTAGCACTCAATGTGCCATACGGCTCGATACATTATATTGAGGTTTCATTTGTAACGATCTTTGGTTGCAGAGCTATAAACTCAAATAAAACAAATTAATATACCAAAGTCAAAAGTCAAAATATTTTTATTCAAAATAGGCCCTATTATAAGCTCTCTTTGAAAGTTATTTTATGATCTAAGTACAAATTAAAAAAACTATATATTGACAAAAGGAATATATATGAGTGAAGTGGAAGGGCGGTTACGTAGGGGCCGGCCTAATAAGACATATATGTAACAGTCAGATAGACGCTATATTGAAAAAAGGTGACGTTAGGAGTACCTATAACCGCACTCGAGAGTGTATTAGAGAATGTATGAATGTCAAGCGAAAGTGGTCTGTCAGGATCGGGACAAATGGGGATCCGTGATCTCTGCCTACCCCTCTACAGGGAATCAGGCGTGATGTGTATGTATGTATGTAAAAAAACTATTTCAAACATGGCACTGAGCATTGTCTTTACATATTTTTACCGAGGTTAGTTCACCAACCATTTCGGCTGCTCAAGATGCCACGTCATGAAGACCACGACCGCTCTGATAAGAGCGTAACGATTGAGAAGAAGAAGTTCAGCGGAGACCCTTGGAGAAGAACTAACAAGAAACTCCAGAAATCAATTTATTATAATCACCCTTAACAAACATAAAAATTACAAAGAGTGGGCAAAAAACACAACGCTGGTAATACTAAATTTACCTTTCATACAAAATAACACGCAATGGCGGAAACGTCAAATTTAGTTCCAAGTTTGGCTACTGCCACCTTATGTGGCGGGTAGAGTACCCGCCACATAAGGTGGCAGTTGGAGGCGTCGCCACAGTCGCGTAATCCAGTGTTGCCAGTAAACACGCCAAAACTAGCACTCACTGTGCCATACGGCTCGATACATTATATTGAGGTTTCATTTGTAACGATCTTTGGTTGCAGAGCTATAAACTCAAATAAAACAAATTAATATACCAAAGTCAAAAGTCAAAATATTTTTATTCAAAATAGGCCCTATCATAAGCTCTCTTTGAAAGTTATTTTATGATCTAAGTACAAATTAAAAAAACTATATATTGACAAAAGGAATATATATGAGTGAAGTGGAAGGGCGGTTACGTAGGGGCCGGCCTAATAAGACATATATGTAACAGTCAGATAGACGCTATATTGAAAAAAGGTGACGTTAGGAGTACCTATAACCGCCGAGAGTGTATTAGAGAATGTATGAATGTCAATGAAGCGAAAGTGGTCTGTCAGGATCGGGACAAATGGGGATCCGTGATCTCTGCCTACCCCTCTACAGGGAATCAGGCGTGATGTGTATGTATGTATGTAAAAAAACTATTTCAAACATGGCACTGAGCATTGTCTTTACATATTTTTACCGAGGTTAGTTCACCAACCATTTCGGCTGCTCAAGATGCCACGTCATGAAGACCACGACCGCTCTGATAAGAGCGTAACGATTGAGAAGAAGAAGTTCAGCGGAGACCCTTGGAGAAGAACTAACAAGAAACTCCAGAAATCAATTTATTATAATCACCCTTAACAAACATAAAAATTACAAAGAGTGGGCAAAAAACACAACGCTGGTAATACTAAATTTACCTTTCATACAAAATAACACGCAATGGCGGAAACGTCAAATTTAGTTCCAAATTTGGCTACTGCCACCTTATGTGGCGGGTACTCTAGTGCTGTTTATAGCGGTTGGACAGAATATAAAATATAAAAAGGCGCGAATTTCAAAACATCGCGAAACGTTTATGGGAGTTTTATATTAATAATATAATTGATTTTTAAACTCAATAGTGTGCCGATTGCAAGACAATTTTTTAATTGCTAAATAAAACGTACATTATCTATCTATCTAACATAAAATAAACATTGTGATGATTTTTCGACAATCCAGACCGACTTCTTAGCAGATATTCTCTGTCGAACGTGCCAGATAGTTTTGATCATGACGACGCGCCGCCGCGGCGTGTAAATTGCAGATAGTTATATCAATAAATACGTATCGTTTCCATATGATGTAACGTATAAACTGATATTCTCACCCAAATCCAGATGGTAATCAATCCAACACGAAATAAATTCAAGTTTTCCAGTGTTTGTAATGATGCTAGTACAGATTACATTATGTATGTATGTAGGTATGCAACTACCTAACCACTCATTTACTGACTCCGAAAGGTTAACGAATTTGTAAAACTATGTTTTTAGATTATAATGCTTTTGAAATAAAATATGTTCTTCAACGAAAGATCGGCTGTAGTCATTTTTCATATGCGTAAGTATTATGATTACCTAGGTTAATTCAGTTCATTCACGGTAAAATTATATAAGTACCTATTCTACAATACTTTTTACCATATTGTA
This sequence comes from Leucoptera coffeella, assembly GCA_030578115.1. Classification (NCBI taxonomy): domain Eukaryota; kingdom Metazoa; phylum Arthropoda; class Insecta; order Lepidoptera; family Lyonetiidae; genus Leucoptera; species Leucoptera coffeella. The sequence continues at coordinate 272,445 of JAMBLF010000426.1, read as the reverse complement.
GATATAGTAGTCATACAATTTATTAGTTACATTTACCCACACTACACATATTGAAATAAAATTGAGCTCATGAATTTAAGTGTAATCTCGTTACTATGCATAAAACCTAATTTTATTTTGCCCTAATACTGCTTGATTTTGCGACTAAATTTACAAACGGAATATGTACTAGGATCACAGACTTTTATAGGCGGGCAGTCGTGCGAAAAATGTAAATGTCTCGATTTTCATACAGATATCTTTTGATCCTGATAAACTACTATTATACTGTCAATTATTTGTTTTTGTGTTATGTAATGTCAATAATGTTTTTGCTGAAATATTTTATGTTGTGATCGTAAAATAGGATTTTACGGTTGTGATTTATACACCGGTTCTCGTTCTATCACCGAAGTTAAGCAACGCAGGCGTGGAAAGTAATTGGATGGGTGACCATTTAAATTGTTCACGTGCTGTTGTTTTAGTGAGGGAACCTGGTTTGGTTATGTAAGGACTTAGTTAATCACCTATTACATTGGCTATTGATAATCAGGTAACGATTGGGTTTCGATTGACAAAAAAATACAAAAAAACTTAGTTGCCACTCAACATCTGACTACCCCGAAAGGGATGTGGGATGTGACGTAGCCATATCAATCGGGGTCGGCGGCAGCGACGTAATGTGAGCACAGTATTTTGTACCTATTCAGGATTATAAAACTATAAACACTGCGCACTCGTAGATAGTTTTCAGATACTTTAGTAACTACGATTTAATTATATGCATTGAAATTGTCTTGTTGCTTGTTGTTTTGTCACGATGATGTGTCTTCTCGGCATACTCAAAACACATACACCTGACCTCACAAAGCGTACCTACCTATTTTATTATTTGTTAATTTGATATAGTAATAGTCTGGCGTATTTAAAATGAAAGTAGTAAGATGATTATTAGCTCTCGGAATCTGTAACTGTCAGCTATTCTTTTACGTTTAAATATGGTTTAGACCACGAACCTTTGTAATTGCTCTTTGGTATAGAAACTAGCACCAGATGTAAGTACCTCTGCGTCCAAATGCTGGAATGAAATACCTCCACCTTTTCGCGAGGTTGCTTCTAGGGGAGCTTTCTACCTTAGGTATAAGGCTTGTCTTCTCGAACAACAAAAATCCTTACCCTAACTCCTATCAATGTCTCACCTTGTCAGTGCAAATACCATAGTTATATATTTTTCTTTCTATATATGAGTTTGAATAAATGTGTATGTGTATGAAATATATTAATGTATGTTTATACGATGTTACTACTGTTTATAATGTATATATAATATGTATGACTGTGTATGTGTGTGCCTATATCTATCTACATGTCTATAATATATATATATGTTCTTGTTTATGTTGCCCGAAGTATGATTATGAATTATAGTGTATTAATTTTATGTATGCGTATTATATACATACATACGCTTCACGATTTGTGTATACACACTCCTTTTTTTATTATGGCGGGGTAGTCTGAGGCTTGAATGCACATCTCCGAAATTTCGAAGGCATGTTAGGTATGGGTCATTCGAAGCACGCGTCTCACTAGATAGACAACACCCAACGTGATAGGTAGTGAACCGTATCGCCGTATATAGGCATTGACTATTACCTATCCTGAGGGATAGGCAGGTTTCCTCACGATGTTTTTCCTGACCGTTAGCGACTGTAAATTATATACGTAAATTAAAAACAAATATTTAAATTTCATTCATTGGTACATGCTAGAGTCGGGATTCGAACCTAGGACTTTTCTCATACGAAGTCCGAGTTCTTAGCCACTGGGCTACAGCCGAACTCGTATTATATTTGTATATTATAAATTAGTTATTTTGTGTATGTTTGTTATTTATTATATTATGCAGCTTGTGACGGTTTCCGAATTGGGTGCTGCCGGAGGACCAGTGATTGCAGCCTAGCTGCATCGTATACTGAGGCAGCACCTTTTCACTGCATCAATGGTTTTTTACATACCTATATTTTTTCCATGATTGTGTTTTGTTAACGTAGTGAATAAAGTTTCTTTCTTTTTTTCTCTGTAGGTGTTAAAATTTGCAAACACACATCGTGTATTGATATACAATTTACTACTTACATAAGCTCCTGAAATAAGTATACTATAAATTTAGTTATAGTCTATAATGTATGTAAGTAATGGTTACTGCACTAAAATATTGTTTGTAATAATAGGTACCTATTATTTAATTTTATAAATGCTCATATTAAGGTTACATTACACTTTGATTAGTGACTAGGTATGGACATCTACTGATTAGTGTAAGTTATTTCCTGTGTATGGAAATGAGTTCTATTTTTAGCGAGTAACCTTGTCCAGCGTTCCGTCACTGCCCCCTCACTCATCTAAAATAAGTTAAAATCAACACTAATATAAGTTAATATCAAATCAGTATCATGAATTAGATTTAAATTTAATTAATAATAATTTAGATTTAATACTGGCCTTACAGAAAAAAATAAGATGACAAATTATCTGCGCGTATCGTTACAACTTGGTTACAACAGCACAATGTCCAGGCTTTAGACTGGCCTGCGCAATCTCCAGACTTAAATCCTATTGAGCATGCCTGGGATATGCTTCAGAGAAGAGCTCTAAGAAATTTCCCAGAAGATATTTTCAGTGAAAACCATCTTTTCTTGCATCTTAGCAGGACTTGGGACAATATTCCACAACGGGATATTGACACCCTTGTTTTAAGCATGCCGAACCCCTGCAGATGTATCAGGAATGTCTTAGGAAGATCTACACATTATTGATTTTCAGTGGAACACAATTTTAGTAAAAAAAAGTAAATGTTATGTTGAAGTTTTAGTGTTTTAAAAATAAAGTTTAGTTTGAAGTTTTATCAGAGGTTTTTCTCTTGTTCTAGATTTTTTTAAATTACAACTTTCACTAAAATATTTTCATTTAATCAGATAGGCTAATAATCAAGGTTTAATTTAATATACAGGCACAGATGATATAATACTACAGATACAGGTGTCTTAACTAAAAGGTAGTATAATTTTAGTTATTTAGGTTTGAGTTAAATATCCCTAGACCATGTTGATGTGTGTATGTTCTTACAGATACCTACCACCTTATTCCAAAACAAAGTCGATGTTTTGTTATAGAAACAAGTCAACAACAACGAACAACAATTGCAGCCCCTTGTTTATCTCTGGGATAAATACTTTTTAGGTTACCTTTCTGTTTTAGTAGTGGCCAAGAATGTTTTTATATCTAAAAAAAGTTAAAATCAAAGTTAATATAAGTCAATATCAAATCAGTATGATGAATTAGATTTCTTGCAGATAAATTGTTGTTATTTCATTTGTAAATTCTTATGCATGAAGCATTTTTCTATAAATATCGATTCACAAAGCAATGCGGCGGGATAATAGGGGATATTTTATGTAATGTTATTTATGTTTGCGATATAAACAGGTTCCACACTACGATAGTTTCAAAAACACTGAAATAAATCACATCAAACTTGATATAACAAAATCATAACAAACTTTCTTGTCATGGCGGATGCACGTTCCGTGTATCAATTGAGTTGTAAACGAAACAAACACTAATAAATTATAATCAGATTATTCAACAACTTATTATTTATTAATATATATTAAAAACATTGTAGTCATAAATATATAAAAGTAATCAATATTTAAATAATAAATCACTTGTGGTAAATAATTGTAATTTTATAGAAACAATAACAAATAGTGTTTTGGAACGTACTTGAGTGAGTACCCTAACCCGACCTCCTGTAGGAGTCTGTGAGCCTAGTAATGCGCTTGTATTTTCGTATGGTTTTGAGCTGAAAAAGAACTTCAAATATTCGATTTATGCGTAAAGTTTGCCGAGGCAAACAATACCTACAGACTACTGAGCAAAATTTTGAGCAGCAGGATATGTATAATAATTATACATTTTTTTTGGTGCGACCTCCAACTCCGTTATGAGAGCCTAGTGACCGAATTCGGATTTCGATAGCAATTTGTCTCTAAAAAATTGCTCCGCGGTCTACCCTTCTTGAGAGAGATGAGTCTGAGTCGTAAAAAAATCAAAATCTAACTGGCTGCCGTTCTTTCCGTATATCTGTCCGGTACCGGTATAACCTATTCTGCAGTACGCTAAAAACTCTAATTCAAGATGCCAAAGAGTATCCCAAATTATTATGATTTCGAGCATCACAAATGCATACTCAAACTCTGACTACCCTGAATTCGGTCACGGTCATTATGCAGGATAGGTTGTTTATGGTGTATATATATATATATATATATATATATATATATATATATATATATATATATACACCATAAACAACCTATCCTGGGGTTCACTAATTGTTGCCTACCTACTGTGCTAAAGCTGAAGTGATGTCAGTAGGTATCATGTATGTATATTCTGAACTTCTTATCATAATATCCGAAACATCAAGCGGTAAATCAAAATATGTACATTAATTATCATGATTTTTTCATATCATGTCTGACATACCTGTCATAGGCATAAATGACGCAAGAATAAATTTATATCAAATATGGCGTCGCATCAAGTAAAATACTTCTTAAAATATACATGTAGAATAAATCAACTTTAGCAGTTCCCTTCGAAAGAAAAAAATCGCTTGTAATATAATAAGCAATAACCTCAAACATCAAAGTGATTACACATTGTTTTCCAAATTTCACTTATTGAACTAAGAAATAACTGATCCCGTGTGATTATCTAGCGGTTTAGCTGTGATCGCCAACAAAATGGACGTGCTCCCCACGCTGGCATTCGCCAAATTCTGAACGCGATCTATTGAAACTAGCGACTCGCGGCGGACGCGTAAGCTGTCCATATAAAAATGTATGAAACAGATGGCGGCCCAAAATTGGGCGTTTTATACTTACGAAAACTGCAGTATTATGAATAAAACAGGACCTAATATGTTTTTAGTCAAATTATTTAGTATTTAGAGAACCCATTATTGTATATTTTGATTTCAGATCTTACTCCGTGACGAAATAAACGAAAAAATACAAAACCCTGTTTGCGCCATTTTTCTGATTTTTTATCAACTTTATGCGTTTATATTTACGTAATTATTGATATTTAACTCTTGAAACTACTTCAGTCATCAATTTCAGTCTTTCATTATGCTACCTTGAAAGTATGATAGGTGTCAGTAAGTTCTAAATAGGTTTAAACTGAAAAATGAAAACACTCGTTTCGCTCATTTCCGCGAACAATACCCTTAAGCAATGATAGCACAAAAGCAAAATTTTTAATTCATTTTAACATATTATGCAGGGTACATACTTAAAACAAGAAATAAATACTTAGTGAAATTTTCTTGCTATACATCCTCATTATGTATAACTTCAGAACAGTCTAGTCAATTAAACACAACTACAAATATTCCACTTCTGTAACTGTATTTTACTGGGTAATTGAGCGTAATTTGAAAATGTTCACTCCGAATTATGACAAATCCGGCGTAATGATAAATATTATATTCTATAGTAGTGACCCGCTCCGGCTTCGCACGGGTATAAAATATATAGTCTACTCCACTATTTAATGTATGTTATTATACATATAAACCTTCCTCTTGATCACTCTATCTATTAAAAAAGACCGCATCAAAATGCGATGCGTAGTTTCAAAGATTTTAGCATACAAAGGGACATAGGGACAAAGAAAGCGACTTTGTTTTATACTATGTAGTGATAATGGGTTAATTGAAACTTCATGCTAATTTTACTTGACTTGGACAAAATTGCTTAGGTCGACTGACATCTTCATGCCTTGTTTTTTGTTTGGAGTTGTGAGGTTATGTTGGGGATGGTTTTTAAAATAACTAATTTCAGTTAATTCTGAAATATATAATCATTTTGTTAACAGGATTGGTATATTACTATTAATACGAATATTAAATGATATTTCGAATTTCTTTAAAAGTATTATTTTGTAGTTTTGCCCCGGCTCCTAAGAATTGCAGGTTAGTTCCTTGTTTTGTTGTCTTGTTTTTGATAATTTTTCTATCAAAAGAAGTGTGTTAATCACTTTTTTCAGTAAAGTCACTAATGGTAACACATATTTGATATATAGTAATAGTGTGGCAATATTTAAAACACCAATTACTTTTTGAGTTTACTACACAACGTTTATTATTGGCTGGGAAGGGCAATAGAGAAAACCATTTATTATCGAGTGATGGGATAGTAATCAGTCCCCAATAATCCACATAATATGATCAAATAGTACACAAATGACTGAGGACTATTCTGTATCTCAGACAAAACTACATAACATAAATTTCCACCTTCAATCTTCCAGCATAAGATCATTAAGTATAACCCCACCAACCATGCAAGTATTCACGCAGAAGAAAAACCCAATAACCGGGGGAGTGGAGTGGGATGTACAGCATGAGGACTATGATTACCATCAGGAGATCGCTCGGTCAGCATTCGCAGATATGCTCCATGACACTGAGAGAAATAAGAAGTATTATAAAGCTTTGAGATTGGCTATTAAGAAGATGCATGATGCGGGAAAGAAGGCTAATGTTTTGGATATTGGTATGTTTTATATGATATTATTACATATATCTATGAACCCGATAGTAAATATAATATTGTGAATAAAATATCTATATTAAATCTCCTCTCTTTACTGACGTTTGAATAAAATAAAAACATGAGGAAACATATCTATTCCTTCAACTAATATGCAGTATTCACAAATTTAATTTAATGGTATTAAGAGTATTAGCTGTATAGAGTAATGTTGACTGGTAACATAAGTTTAGAGTGGCCAAATATTCGCAAAGTTAAGACAAATTACCCTAAAAGGTGTAACGGGCATTCATGTGTTAGTAATTAGTTTATTCTTGTTTAATTATAGGCACCGGCACAGGTTTACTATCCATAATGGCAGCCAAATGTGGTGCAGACTCCATAGTGGCTTGTGAAGCGTTCAAACCCATGGCGGAGTGTTGCAAGAAAATTCTCTTCAAGAACAACGTAGCCAACAAAATCACTGTCATACCAAAACGGTCCACGGAGTTGACAGTTGGCGAAGATGGTGACATGAAAACGAAGGCTAATATACTCGTGACGGAGGTGTTTGATACTGAACTTATAGGGGAAGGTTAGTATACAGGCATACATTTAAAATCCCAAGACGGGTAGACAGAAGTAAACTTAACCTTTGAGCTTTAATTACAATGTAAGAAATCCAGGAATATTGAATAACACCTATAAAAGCCTACTGGCATTGCCCATTTAAAACCTAGTCCCTTAGTAGCCTATATCAATGATTAATATACTAAAGTTTTTTTTATGTCCTAAGTGAATTCGATGTAGCTCAGTTGTTTGGCGCTTGACTCTGTAATAATGGGTACAGTGTTCAAATCCCACTTGAGCATGTACCAATGGAAATGAAGTTTCAATGTACATTTTCGTAATAAAAACACATTTACGAAATGCATCAAACTATATGGTGAGGGAAAACATTGTGAGGAAACCTGCCTGTTCGTCGAACAGGTAATAGTTAGTGCTTGTAAATGGCGACATGGCGACATGGCTTATCACCTGTCACATTGAGTGCAGACTATCTAGTCAACACGTGGATTCGAGGTGGCCATAGAATTACTACCTTCGCAATTGTGGAGATGGAAACCTGATCCTCTGACTAATACTTAATGGTTGTGACTGCGTTTGTCTTTTTTATGTTTTGCCTATAGCCCAGGATTACCTTTTATAGGCAACAGTGCACATCATATGGATTTTAATAGATTATCATGTTTTGTATTATTCGTATGCTTAGTTATAATTACTGTAAACCTATTGGATACTTGTTTTTTGGTTAATAAAGATTATTATTCTATTATTACATTATGTCCCTTCTATACTTAATAACTTAAACTTTTCAGGTGCAATATCCACCTTCTCTCACGCACATAAGTATCTGTTGGAGAAAGACTGTATAGTGGTACCAGATTCAGCCGTGATATATGCCCAAGTGGTGCAATGTCCTCGCCTGCAGAAGTGGAATAAGCTCAATGATTTGGCTGATGCAGACCTTAATGTAGTTTTGAGGACGCCTGAGAAGGTAAGAAATAGGATAAATACAAACATACATTATATGTACAGTCAACACCAAAAGTCGATGAACAGAATCAACTTAACAAAACACCTGTTCACAATAAAATGCCATAAGTTATAGTCGCAACTAGGAAACAAAATAGCCTGTACACCACCACTTATGGCATTTTATTGTGAACAGGTGTTTTGTTAAGTTGATTCTGTTCATCGACTTTTGGTGCTGACTGTACATTGCCTCTGCTGATGCTCTAAATAATTATTTTTGTCTAGGTTTAGTGTTCAATGTTTTTTTGTTATTATATAGTGTAAATATTTATTAGTAAATTGTTTATTGTATTGTCAATGATACCGTATTGGGAATCCTGTAATGGTGTTATTTGAGAAATGTAAATAAATAAAAATAAAATAAATATACATTCATATCATGTTAATTCCTTTCAGGGTGGATTCCTCAGCAACTAGATCACTTTTTAAACATTAATATACATTCAATTATTGTAATGTTATTTCGAACATTGGCGACTAGTTGCTAGGCCATCACTCAATAGATTCCATTGTCCCTTAGTCGCCTCCTACAACATGCAGAGAAGAACGACAGCTAGTTAGCATTCTGTCTACGTCTCGGACTAGTACGCGTCTATTTTGCATATTATTTACTACTATTATTTACTACTAGCGACCCATTCCGGCTTCGCACGGTTATAAAATATATAGCCTAATCCACTATTTAATGGATGTTATTATACACATAAACCTTCCTCTTCAATCACTCTATCTATTAAAAAGAACCGCATCAAAATCCGTTGCTTAGTTTCAAAGATTTAAGCGTACAAAGGGACATAGGGACAGAGAAAGCGACTTTGTTTTATACTATGTAGTGATGTATAAATCGCGAATGTCTAAAAATAACTATTTACTCCTAAATCTCATTACAGATGAAAACCTGCCCCGGTTCAGCTTCAGTCCATGATCTCCAACTGTCACAGCTTCCTCGACAGGATTTCATAGAGCTATCTGACCAGATACCAGTCTTCTATTACGACTGGTCAGGCAAAACGCCTATTGAGAAGAACAGGACAGTGCGACAGGCGTTCAATGTGACCGCTACTGGGGTTGCACAAATGGTGTTTATGTGGTGGGAGCTTAATATGGATACTGAAGGTGTGTGTAGCTTTAGAAATTTAAATAATATAAATTACATAAAAAAATGAAAAATGATTATTCAGTAAAAACTTCAATCAAATGTCATTATAATAAACCCCCTAATAAAGGGCATACCTCTGTAACTTAGGATGGGTTAGTTCATACATACATACATACACATCACGCCTGATTCCCTGTAGAGGGGTAGGCAGATCACGGATCCCCATTTGACTCGATCCTGACAGACCACTTTCGCTTCATTGACATTCATACATCTTGTCATACACTCTCGGCGGTTAAAGGTACACCTAACGTCACTTTTTTCAATATAGCGTCTATCTGACTGACGTAGATTTAGGGTCAATTAATACTAGCATACAGTCGAAGCGAAGCGTTAATTCAAAACTTTATATATCCAAATTGAACCTTATCTTCACTGCATAATGTCCTGTGCTAGTCGGGTATTCCGTTCTAGTGAGGCAACTAAAGGACTAGTGGTAAATGGAATCTATTAGACGATTGGCTAGTAACCTGTCACCTATCATGCATTATGACATCACAACCCCAATATCAATGCCTAAAAAGCGACCTCAGAGATGTAACATCTCCGAGGATCTGTCCAAGTTGAAAGGGATTAAAGAACGTAAAAGTATGTATGTATGTATGTTTGTTGTATGGATGTGTACGGGATGAATTAAGAGACGAATTGAAACAACGGAATCATAACTACGACTGACTCTTTATTATAATAAAACACGATTAAATACATTAATATTGAGGTTACACGTGGAATACAATAATGGATACATGGTACTTGATACATACCTTACAGATGAATAGTTCGATAAACCCCTAACAATTACAGACACGTACATACAAATCTAATTACTATAGTCTATTCGCGTTAAGTAAATAGTGACGTCATGATAATCAGAGGTCAAACTGACCAATGAGACGTGAGTAAATGAGAAAAGAAGTCACATTGACCAATAACAGACAACCCCTATAAAATCTCATTGGTTAAATCATTGAGACCTTGATGACGTCACTATTTTCTTAAAGCGAATATACTATAATACACTATGTGTTCAATTTCAGGTCGCATAGTGTTAAGTTGCGCCCCCTGGTGGGCTCATCCCGACTCGGACCTAAGCGCCTCCCGCCCTCAAGACACGATACCTTGGCGAGATCACTGGATGCAAGCTATCTACTACTTCCCCAAAGAAGTGACCTTAGACAAAGGCACCGAAGCCACTCTCATATCGTGCCAGGACGAATATTCTCTATGGTTTTACTTAGAAAGCGAAAAAATTAAGTATGAGAAGTATATAACTCCGGTTTGTGAATGCGGTGTCCATATGACGTATTCAAGGACTCATGTGTCGTATCTCAATGATGGGAGACGCAGTAAGTTGTTCGTGGAGAAGATGAAGGAAGATTTGGGAAGGGAGTCGGTGGTTCTAGACTTGAATGGGAGCAGTTTTATGGGGTTGGCGGCGGCGAAAATGGTGGGCAAAGTTTTCGTGTATGTGAGCGATTCGGTGAATCTAAATGTGGCAATACTGAACGATTATATCATAGAGAATGGGATTACAAATGTGGAATTGGTGACCGAAGAGCAAAGGTTGAAGGAAGTGTTGCCATGTGTGACTAATGTGATATGCGATCCGAATTTCTCGAACGCGATTTTGCCATGGGAAAATTTGAAGCTGGCAAGCTTTTTGTTGAAGTATAAGAATAGTTTGACAGTTCCAGTGTTGCCAGAACAAGTGTCTTTTTGGGCTATGCCGGTCGAGTTTTTGGACTTGCATAAAATTAGGGTTCCGCTGGTAAAATGCGAAGGGATTGACATGACGCTGTTTGATAAGCTGATTGAGGTGAGTACATTATGTATTAACTGTAAATTATGTACGTAAATGAAAAACACATTAAAATTTCATTTCATGGTATATGCCAGAACCGGAATTCGAACCTAGGACTTTTCTCATAAGAAGTCAGAGGTCTTACCCACTGGGCTACAGCCGTTTAATAATTGCATATCTATACTAATATTATAAAGCTGAAGAGTTTGTTTGTTGGTTCGTTTGAACGCGCTAATCTCAGGAACAACTAGTTCGAATTCAAAAATTCTTTTTATGTTAGACAGACCATTTATTTAGGAAGGCTTACGGCTATATAACATCACCCTGCTACCAATAGGAGCGAAGAATATAATATAAAAATCAAATTATGATTACAGTGCCATCAATGTTGTATGTATTGAAAACTTCTGTAAAAAATATAATGTGGCTAATTATTTGATATTGCTTGAAACTTGAAACAGGTAATAGTTACCTTGTATTATATAATCATCTCTTTTTCAGAAATCCCGTTCAATAAGTGACAGTGAATTAGAAGCACAACCTCTTTGGGAATACCCCAATATATGCAGAGGTAGCCCTAGGAAACTAACGGACATAGATATGATGGATTTACGCCCGACGTATGCGTGTGATGACACTGTAAGGATAGTGTAAGTGGGGCTTTAGATAATGTGGTTAAGTAGGAAATAGAGTTTTATTATACATAGTAGGTCAGTTGCTGGGGACTAGTGTTATAATAGTGATACTAGCGAGCAGCTCCGACTTCACACTTTTGACTATTTAATGGATGCCATTATACATATAAACCTTCCTCTTGAATCACTCAATCTATTAAAAAAACCGCATCAAAATCCGTTGCGTAGTTTCAAAGATTTAAGCATACAAAGGGACATAGGGACAGAGCAAGTGACTTTGTATTATACTATGAGATTATTCGAAGTAGTGTTGGGTGCTTGACTTTGTTTCAGTGGGTAGAGTGTAAAAATCTCGGAGCGTTTGCTGATAGAAGTGAACTTTGGTGATATGATATGTCCATTTTCGCGACGGAAAATATCGTGACTTAGTGTTTGTAAATGGCAACTTGCCTTACAAATGTTAAACTTTTAGATCAATTTCGGATTATTCCACTAAATTTTAATAGCATTATTATAGCGGACAATGTCCTTTTTTGTTTATATGGCTCTATCTATGGTTTGGGTAGCGATAATTTTACCAAAATCGCGTACTAAACGAGCGGATATTCAATTTATAGATCAATAAATACAAACACACATTATTTATCTACATTTAATAATTTAATGCAATAATATAATATAAACGGTGAGGGAAAACATCGTGAGGAAATCTGCCTATCCCTCAGGGTAGGTAATAGTCAGTGCCTATATATGGCGATACGGTTCACTACCTATCACGTTGGGTGCTGTCTATCTGGTGATACGCGGGCTTCGAATGACCCATACCTAACATGCCTTTGAAATTTCGGAGATGGTCACTCAAGCCTCTGACTACCCCGCCATAATAAAAAGGGAGTGTGTATACACAAGTCGTGAAGCGTATGTATGTAATATAATATATTCTTTTCAGTGATAACCCATCATCGGACGCAAAAACAACAGTGAATGGTTTTGCTGTGTGGGCCACATGGTGTATCGGGGGTAAGCAGGTTAGCACGGGCCCAGTCACTGAACCACTGGTGGGTGACCACGTGAATTGGGACCCTCATACGCGGCAGGGGGTTAAGATCTTGGTAAGTAAAGTACCTAGATACTTTTAGTACCCTAACACAAGTCTTAAATGAACTTACCAAGCGGCTAGTTACTAGTTACGGCCTAGGTTTAGTAAGTTCATTTAAGACTTGTGTTAAGGGTACTAGTCAACGTATATTTAAGATATAAACTATTTAGATATTATATAGCATAAATAATTAACAACCAGTCTGGAAAGCAGACGAAAAGCGTAGTTCTTAACTCTGCCTCCATCGGGAATCGAACTTGGGACCTCGCGATTAACGTTCAGGTGCTTAACCAATCGCGCCACGGAGGTCGTCGAGGTATGTATGTATGACGTATGTATGTATGGACTTTTCGTGAGGTTGGTGAAGTATAGGAGAACAGTGTAGAACAGAAGAGAATTGTATGAGAAGGTTAATGGGTGTGAGTGAAGAAAAAGATTTGTCAGGTGGAGAGATAGTGTCTGCCGATCCCCTTAGGGACGTAGAGGCGTGAATATATGTATGTATGATTATGTGGTGAAGAACTGTCCATGTTCACTCTCATTTTTCTACGGAAATGAGCATGTAAACCTCTGACTACCCTCTTCGGTAATTTATACCTTATCACTTTTACGCCTAAGTTTTATCCTTTTTTATATTATACGTTAAATACATACCACGCCTGATTCCCTGTAAAAGGGTAGGCAGAGATCACGGATCCCGACCTGTCCCGATCCTGACAAACCACTTTTGTTTCATTGACACTTTTACACCTCATACACACTCGGCGGTTATAGGTACTTCTAACGTCACCCTTTTTCAATATGGCGTCTATCTGACTGTCACATAACTTTTTGGGCCGGCCCCTACATAACCGCCCTTCCACTTCACCCATATATACAGGGTGGCGCTTTCAAAACGGTCAGTATGGGAAAGTCTGAAACTATAAGAGATACAAAGATTTGTTCTTAGCAACCATGTCACTGATTTTGATAAAAAGAAAAACTGCATTCATACTTTCTTTGAAAAAACAACTGTATCCAGTACGGGAATCGAACCTGGTTGCTTTGAAAAAAGAAATTGGCCCTTTTCACTTTTTCTTTTTAAATATCGATTGTGTAAGTCTTAAGCTCTAAATGTCTCTATGAAACATGGTGTCGAAAATGAATAAAATGCATTGGTTTGGCATACTTTAGTTTATCATAGTAGGTTTTCTAAGTGACCACCGTTGTTTTCAATACAGTATTCAACACGTTTAGGTAACGATCTTACTATTGTATTTTGTATTTTCATGTGGTGAATTTGCGTTACAATTGACTTTATTGCTATTTTTAGTAACGTAGTTAACGTAAGTAGTTAACGTAATCGCACAAGAAATTTTCTAATATTATTATTTCTAACTCGTCACTTTAAGTGGACTTTTCAATAGATTGTTAGATTTTGTTTACTGTAGATAACAAAACCTCCTTAAAAGATTAATGCAATGCTAATGCCACATGATATGGTGTATGTAACAAGTAGAGAAGTACAAAACTACAAACAGCCATAACGACAATTTTAAATGTCTGTTGAATATTGTTACGGTGTATGTAAACTACTATGATGAACTAAAGTATGCCAAAACAATGCATTTTATAAATTTTCGACACCATGTTTCATAGAGACATTTAGAGCTTAAGACCTACACAATCGATATTTAAAAAGAAAAAGTGAAAAGGGCCAATTTCTTTTTTCAAAGCAACCGGGTTCGATTCCCGTACTGGATACAGTTGTTTTTTCAAAGAAAGTATGAATGCAGTTTTTCTTTTTATCAAAATCGGTGACATGGTTCCTAAGAACAAATCTTCGTATCTCTTATAGTTTCAGACTTTCCCATACTGACCGTTTTGAATGCGCCACCCTGTATATTCCTTATGCAAATTACGTTTCACCAGATAGTAATCATAATACATAAGCGACTGTAGCCCAGTGGGCAAGACCTCGGGCTTCGTATGAGAAAAAGTCCTAGGTTCGAATTCCGACTCTGGCACGTTGGGTGCTGTCAATCTAGTGATACGCGGGCTTCGAATGACCCATACCTAACATGCCTTCGAAATTTCGGAGATGGGCATTCAAGCCTCTGACTACCCCGCCACAATAAAAAAAAGGGAGTGTGTATACACAAGTCGTGAAGCGTATGTTATGTTTATGTAATCATAGTACAGCTGGTAATGATTACCTTTTGCAGAAACATCCTCGACTAGTGAAAGGCGATGACGAGTGGACCTTCCAGATGACCTGTGACCTGGAAAAGGGCCAGTTTGACCTAGGACTTAGTTTAGAAGAGCTGCAATAAATATATACTATACTATTATTATACGTTGTTTGATTTTTGTCTCAACGTTGTATGGAATACCAACTGTATAACATGGAAATAGTATTACAAAAGTTCTATTTTAATATACACATACACTCACGTCCTTTACTTTGTTTCACGGTGGAATGTTATTTGGATGCCTGATGATTTCCAGCATTTTTACGCTGGGGTATACCCTGTTAGCCAATCGCCCATTGGATTCCATTTAACCCAAGTCACTGAGTCGCGTTTTACGACATGCCGGAAAGAATGACACATATTCAACATTGTTTTTACGTTCCACTCTAGCAATCCTTAACTAATACATACATATACTGATTCAATCCCATTGGCGGGTGTATAACCTCGGGGAAACTACATCTCTATCACTATTGAATATAATCACGTTTTGGCGGTATTAATAAAGAAAATTTGTAACAGGTTCCTAGACCATCACCTTGCTTGCCGACAGTTAGCTTAGTTCCTTACTACGACATACCGATAAGAAAGGCAGATAGTTAGCCGTCTTTTAATGATTCCATCTAACATATACTTTAATAGAATGTAGGAATAATCACACCGATTTGTTGCGACTAATATGGGCAGTGAATAAATGTGGCACTTACGACACATTATAGATATGTAAAATATGTTGTAAAATGTTAATGGGCCTAACAGATCCACTTTTTGCGTCGTTCACAAGGATTTTTCGCATTGCTACGAACTCATTCTATCTTGTTAGGTGACTAACTAGGATGAGGGAAAAAATCAGTTAAGTGCGAGTTGGTTTACTAGAAAACGGTTTATTACTTATTATATTTAGACAAAAGACAAACAAACGCATTCACGACCATTAACGCTTGCGTCAGTCAGAGGTTCAGGTGTCCATCTCCGCAATTGCGAAGGTAGTTATTCTATGGCCACCTCGAACCCTCGCCTACTATATTTATTTTCATTACGAAAATGTACACAGAAATTCATTAAACTTCATTTCCATTGGTACATGCTCAAGAGAATTTGAACACTGATACAAAGTCAAGCCCCAAACAACTGAGCTACGTCGAATTATTATATTTAGGTTTAATTTTAACTGGGTGTGTGTTTATATTGATATCGTTAAAAAGGAATATATTTTTTCTCTAAGAGATAAATGATATCGTATATAAAGATGTCCTTTTTCTCTTACTCTCTCCTTTTGTCGTAAAAGAAAGAGTAAAGGGTTATTTATCGCTGGGCTAGCAACCTGTCACCAATATACCAAATAAATTGCGCCGTAACATAACAATAATGACGTAGGTGCTTTTCGATTATTTTTTCATCTTAAAAAAGATCATAGGACGTAAGTACATATATGTATCTAGAAACAGGATTTATTTACTGGAAAAGAAAGAAATATAGTTTAAAAAGAAACAGATGACCTTTGATAATTTTTAACATTTTAGCTAGAAAGAATACTTAGAAAAGAAAAAAAATATTCACAAAAACAGGACAGGTACAAAAACATTTACAATTACATTTATTACAATTTACAAGTATTATTGTCACTGTGAAAGGGCCCAGGCTCAGCATATACTTAACAGTTAATAGTTTGTTATAAGCGTCTTACCAAGTAGAAAGGCAGATACTTAGTTACTAGTGTCTAGGAATTTACAAACATACGTACGCTTAAAAGAGATTGAATTTCTCTCAATGTAGTGACATAAAACTGTCAATTTTGAATTAAGTCCTACCGGTAAGAAAAGCACATCGATAGCATTCGTTTAAAGTTTCTTTTATACGTTAATTTTCGTATATAAATGTGAGATAGAATTTATGTGAATGTAGTGACAGAACCCTGATCGTGGCGATCCTAATTGGTGATTCGCAGCATTTTTATTCATTAGCCGCGGATCGCTTTTTGCTAGGCGGCGAGTTCTTAATTAAAAGTTTTAATTAAAGGTGCATCTACCCTATCGCCTTTTTAGTTTATATTTACATCATTATTATTTACATATAAGCCCTAGGTAATATACTCGTAAAAATATTTACATGAATGTTTGAAAATAACTAACGCGTCTAGTCAGAATTAACTTTATACATACATACACATCACGATTCACCCCTCTGATTCCCTGCAGAGGGGTAGGCAGAGTTCACGGGTTCCCATCTGTACCGATCCTAAAACCTACTTTCGCTTCATTGAAACTTATGCACCTCCTCATACACACTCCGCGGTTATAGGTACTTCTAACGTCACACTTTTTCAATATGGCGTCTATATAGAATTACCTTTTTACGTGAACCTTAAAAAATCAGGGGCAATATCAATCTACATAAACAGTATATACGTAAAGGCAGGCATTATAATCACTATTATTATAATTCAGTTTATTACTTTTTATGTTGGTTGTGAATAGTATCGAAAAATTTAAAAATGTATATTAATGAACATACATATTAGTCATTATTATATCATACTCGTTTGCTTGGGGAAAAAAGGTCTAAAATGAGATTTTTTTTCATATATGAAATCAAACCAAAGTGGAAGATAAAGTTGGACGGGGTAGGCCGCGTAGAACATACACATCTAATTGGAAACCCATATCCTTCTCAAGGCTGGGTATACGCAGCGTGAAGAATAGAAGAGCATGTATGGGAAGGTTAATGGGTGTGAGTGTAGAAAAGGCGATCGATAGTTTCTGCCTATCCCCTTAGGGACGTAGGGATGAGAATATTTCTGTGTATGTATGAACCATAAAATCAAAAGATAGAAAGAATTTTTTTTTACTGCATATACAAACATTATATTTTACATTACAACACAATACAAACATTCAAATAAAATGGAGACCTTGATGCAGTGAAAAAGTGCTGCCTCAGTATACGATGTAGCTAGGCTGCATCACTGGCTCAAAAGATGTCATCAGATTGAAATAACTGACTATAAAATAACTTAAAAGCGTAATAATGTGTAATTAGAAAACATAAAAATCTCGATCTAAATGAGAGTGGCAATAAAAATACGTTTCTACGATAATATTTACATTACCTAGGTGTAGTAAAAGCGGCATAAAACAATTTATAGAATAATTAAGATTAACTATTTTACTTGCTAATAAATTTAATGGGAATATAGTATTAAATGCAGTCGTAAATGGAATTGCCCGGAATTCCACTAATTTATTATTTCGCAATTTCCTACCAATATAAACATAGTGAGAAAGTCTATCAATAGTCTATAATAGTCAGCGCCTATATTTGGCGATATGGAACACTATAAATCAAGTTGGGTATGGACAAACTCGTGAAGAATTGATATGATGCGTCTTTTGGCAACTTAGTCGACAATTACGGAAATAGACACACAAAATTTTTACTACAATAATGTCTTATGATTGTTAGTTATGTTAAATTCTAATGTCTTGTTAGTACCAGAAGGTTTGATGATAAAACTTCCGTGAACCTGTGACTATCCGAACGATTTTAAAGATTAATATCATAATCATCTTAATTGAATATAATTTCACTAGTACTAAGTGTACACAAGACTTAAATGAACTTACAAAGGGGTTAATTCAATTGGTGTTATAGTGTCCTAGATATAATTATACTAGTAGGTATATGATTTTTTACACATATACACATTTATAACACCTTCAATTCCTTTTAGAGTCGACACCAACTCGACATAAACATCAACAATAAAAAAGACAAACGCGATCATGACCATTAACCCATGCGGGGTAGTTAGAGGTTCAGGTATTTATCTCCGCAATCGCGGGGGAAGTAATTCTATGGCCACCCCTAACCCACGTGTTGACCAGATAGTTAGTACTTAATGTGCCCGATGGCAAGCCATGTCGCCATTTACAACCACTAACTATTACCTGTTCGGGGATCAGGTAGGTTTCCTAGGTAGGTATTTGACGCATTTCGTAAATGTATTTTTATTACGAAAATGTACATAGAAATTCTTGAAACTTCATTTCTATTGGTACATAACATCAACTTGGTCACTTTTGGCATTACTACTGAAGCTTCGACTTTAAAGCGATGGTTTAACACACTCCCATGTTCAATATTAATGCCAAAGAGTCTGATATTGTAGCTTTCCTTTTAAACTAGTCCCGGGTGAAATAAACTAGACTTTCGTATGCACATACATTAGACGCCTGTTGCGAACATTAAAACGCATGGCGCAGACGACAAATAATTTATGTCTTCCTTCAGAGGTACTGAGTTTCTTACAACGAGTATGGTAGTGTAAAAAGGGTCTTATAGTTATATGGGTAGTATAGAGACTATAGTCTATTCGCGTTAAGTAAATAGTGACGTCATCAAGGTCTCCATGATTTAACCAATGAGATTTTATAGGGGTTGTCTGTTATTGGTGTATGTGACTTCTTTTCTCATTTACTCACGTCTCATTGGTCAGTTATATTATTATAGTCTATTTTTATTGTAGTATAGTATATACAGTCTTAATGCAATATAATTTTATGTTGTAAAGAAATAATACGTAAAGAAGTGATATAGTATAATACCTGGAAGAAAGAAGTAACTACATATTATGTGATATCTGGTTTTTTAAGGGAAAACTGACGTTATGTGACGGTAAGGATATATAAATATTGAAATCGTGTCAGAGTGTCATTTATGGCTATATATTGTATATAAGTCATGGGTAATTAAATACAGAGTATGAATGAATAATACAAATACGTTACTAAGTTATTAAATTAGTATAAGTAGTAGTAATTTTTATAGTAATATTTAATGTGATGATTGGCGTACATACTCATTAAGGATTTAATTAAAAAAAAATATATTTTTGATCAAGGCATTATATCTTATGTATTTATAGGTTTGCAATTAGGAATACTACCCTTGCCTACAATTAATCAATTAAATTTATTTCTATTCTCTCAAGAATTCCCTAAAACGTGATGGACAGGGAGGCACTAAATCAGCATTCTACATCGTAAACTAGCAAATAACTTACGTGTGGCCATAGGCACAAACATGAATTAGTCCCCGGCACAAATGCGTGAATAAATTCAAACGCAACTAAAATTCAATGAAGTGCAAACACCACTCATATATCGCAATAACGTTCACATGAATATTAAAAGGTTAATACAAATGGCAACACTGAAATAACCCGCCATAACCGTTGAGTTTACGCGCGGTGTTGCCAGTAAATAGTCGTTAAAGGTTGACTTAATATATAAATACTCCTTGCGAATAATTTCGACAGTTAATTGGTTGTAACATTGATATAAATAGTTTGCTATTTCACTCGGCATCTTGGTAGAAATTTCATACATACCTAAACATACATACATATACATTAACGACCGTACAAGCCTTTCAGGGTAGTCAGAGTTTGAGTGTCTACCATAAGTATAAGAGAAAAAGACTTACGCGTTCACGACCATTAACCCTTGCGGAATAGCCAGAGGTTCAGTCCATCTTCACAATTGCGAAGGTAGTAATTCTATGGCCACCTCGAACCCACGTGTTGACCAGATAGTCAGTACTCAATGGGACAGGTGGTAAGCCATGTCGCCTTTTACAAGCACTAACTATTACTTGTTCACGGAACAAGTAGATTTTCTCACTATGTTTTCTCTCACTGTAAAATTCGATATATAATAATACACACACATAACCTCTAATCTCTTTATCGCCTCTTACAACACGCTAATACTAGTAATTACACAACAGGTCCTTTTCTTTATGGGCAGATAGGGAGATAGGCAAAACATTGCTTCTAGGTTCAAACCTAGGTCACAGGTTATCTAAGCACCATCCTCATTAAATAATTCCCTGAGATAAGAGCTGCATACCTAACGAATTTCAATAGGTGGTAACTGCGAGTTAGGGACTGGATTTGAGTGACCAGTTTGTGTTTAAAAGGGAATTATGTTACATACATATGATTAATAATTAATGGGACTTATCGCGTAAGTTTATATATAATAAAAATAACCTTTATTATTTAGGGTTAATAAAGGTAATTTTATTATATATAAACTTACGCGATAAGTCCCGTTAATTATTAATCATGAGTATAAATCGCGAATCTCTTAAAACTGTTGTTACATACATACACATTACGTCCACTGCTCTATTTAGGGGTAGGCTGAGATCTTGGGTTCCCATCTGTTTCGATTCTGACAAGCTACTTTCGACTAAGGGTCAATAGAATATGTTGGGCGATGGGCTAGCAATCTGTCACCAGTGTCGTAAATTACATAACAAACCAATATTAAGGCTAAAAAGCGCTCTAGGTGATGTTATCATGTCTGCTAGTTTCTGTCCACCCCGAAAGGGATTAAAAGAAGAGAATCTATTCTAGTATATACTTAGATAAAATACTGCTTTCTTACCTAAGCCGTAAGAAGCGACTAAGACCTAAGACTAAAAAACACTAGATGCAATGGATTCTATACTTATATGTATATTTTTATACATACCTACATACATACACATGACGCCTGATTCCCTGTAGAGGGGTAGGCAGAGATCACAGATCCCCGTCTGACCCGAGCCATTTTTATTATATAAAAACTTACGCGATAAGTCCCGTTTAGTTATTAATCATGAGTATAAATCGCGAATCACTAACGATGGCAATAGTTTCTTTAAAAACTTTAGCCCTGTCCACTCCTTGAAACATTATAGACCTGAGCATATGTAAATAAAGTCTAGCTTTTAATAAGGCGCCTAGATTGATGAGTCTCATTAGAAAAGCCGCCGTGAGACTTGGAAATAATTGTCTCCAGCCTCTGAAATATGGCTTGCAGGTAACTTACTACTATTATGGATGGTAGTGAATGAGAAAATAACTACCGTCGTTAGCGAGGCGTAGGAATGGCATACAGAAGTAGCTGATCCTAATAAGGAGAGGTAGAGTTACGAAAAAGGGTTTCAAAGGTAGAGAAACGTTGGTTTGGTATAAGAAAAGGGTTTGAAAGGTATGTTTTGTGGTTTGGTTTTAGAGCTCGGGTAAAATGTAACGGTAAAAGGCGACTAATAGATTGTGGTATACATGTACAGTCAACGCTAAAAGTGCAGTCCCAGTAACTTTTTATAAGGTTTACGTTTATGAGAACAAAAGACAATATTTTTCATTTCCAAGCTCGCGAACGTATAGTGGCCATGACAATGCATAGTGGCACCAGTTTTAAATTGTATAATATTGTCTTTTGTTCTTATAAACTTAAACCTTATAAAAAATACTGGGACTGCACTTTTAGCGCTGACTGTACATGGTAATATATTTCTGTTAGTGTGTGGGCTATTATCTATCGCCAATTATTACTCTAAATAAAAAAATAACTACAAATATAAGATTGAGATCCCAAAGGATTAATGCTTTATTTTGTAAATAGAATCTTAGAAATCTTTGACGACCTCCGTGGTGCGATTGGTTGAGTACCTGAACGCTAATCGTGAGGCCCCGGGTTCTATTTCTAATGGAAGCAGAGTTAAGAACTACGTTTTTCTTTTGATTCTATATGTGTTATCTATATGTAACAAGTATATGTTTCTAAAATATACGTTGACTAGTACCCTACACAATTGTTAAATGAACTTACCAAAGGGATAGATCCATTGGTGTAATAGTGTCCCAAATATTATTATTATTATCTCTACAGTCACCTTAATTATCCCGTCTTGTAAATTAGGAATATTGCCAACAACAGGTTGTTAGCTCACCTCTTAGTTGTCTAGTACTACATGGCTGAACAAAAGATAACGCGTTCACGACCATTAACCCTAGCGGGGTAGTCAGAGGTTCAGGTTTCCATATCCGCAATTGCGAAGGTAGTAATTCTATGGCCACCTCAAACCCATGTGTTGACCAAATAGTCAGTATTCAATGTGACAGGTGGTAAGCCATGTCGCCATTTACAAGCACCGACTCTTACCTGTTCGGGGAACAGGTAGGTTTCCTCACGATATTCCTCACCGTAGGATTCGATTTCGTAAATGTGTTTTAGTTACGAAAATGTACATAGAAATTTTATTCCCATTCCATTTAACTAGCTCTCACTTGAGATATTCAGTTAGATTACCTATAACTATACCGAACCTAGCGCTTGAGTTAATCAAAGCTCTAGTTAGGTATCTAGGTCTTGTTTAGGGCCTAGCCATCTATCAGCGGCTGGCATGGGGCCTATAACAGGCGGGCCCGGTCGCCTTCTGTCAAATAGCGCGTTTTGACAATTGTATTAATCATTCGCTGCATTTGCATTTCGCGCTTAGAATACGGATTGCGCGGGAGGCGTATTCTGGTGTCTTATATATTAGTTTGCAGACGTCTTTCTATAGTTATTTACTTGTGTTCTAACATAATAACAGGTAATAGTTGGTGCTTGTAAATGGCGACTTGGCTTACCGCCGCATTTAGTACTGACTTGGTCAACACGTGGTTTTGAGGTGGCCATAGAATTACTACCTTTGCAACTGCGGAGATGGAAACCTGAACCTCTGACTACCCCTCAAGGTTTAATGGTCGTGAACGCGTTTGTGTTTTGTCTAATATTCTATGCAGATTCAGTGTAGCTCAATAATGGTGTTAACTCTGAATCAGTGAATTAAGGGTTCAATTCCTACTTGAGTTTGTTTATTGGAACTTTAGCCTTCGAAGTTTTTATTACATTTCCACATTAAATAAATATTGCTCCGATTACGGTGAAGAAAACCATGGTGAGGAAACCTACCAATCTTCTTTTCACACGCCGATAGTGTATATGAGGTGTGTGAATATGTATGTATGACTTATTTCTTAAATAAACTTGTAAGAGTTAATGCAGAAAAATATGTAAGATAAGTACCGTTTTGGTATAGAAAAAAAATCACCAAGGGATTTGTTATTTTTGCTATAATTCTAAACAGATCTTTCTTTTTCTTTCAAACTCCATTCACAAATAAATAGTTACTTATAGTCTCTATTGTAGGACATCGTGAGTGAGTAATCTGTTCGGGGAACTGTTGGTTTCTGTAGACTAGTAAATGATTTGCCTCACCGTAGTAGTATCAGTGCAAATGTATTATTATCGCGAAAATGTACACAGACAATTCGAAAACTTCATTTCCATTGGTAAATTCAATGAGTTTAATAATAAATTCTACAGTTTTACTAATTATTTACTAAAGCCCTGTGAGTTTCATTTCAATTGGCAAATATTTAAAAAAAGGACCTTCAATCCAGATGCATACGAACCCGAATTGATGCAGAGTGACGTCGAAATAGTCACTATATATTTATTTATTATTTTTATTTATTTATTAACATTTTTCACATTATTGATTACCCAATAAGGTATCATTGACAATACAATATACATAAACAATTTACTAATAAACATATTACACTGAAATAACACAAAAAATATTGAACACTAAACCTAGACAACAATAATTATTCAGAGCATCAGCAGAGGCAATCAAAGTCGTTATAGTCGTTGAACGTTCTTGACCAGAATAGGCCCGTTACCTAGTTGAGCAATTTGTTAGAGGCTCGTTCCACATTGAAACGTTGTCCCGTTTGGCGCATTTCGCTAATTGTACTCGCAATGCGAATTTCTGCAATGCCTTGCTGCTTTGGGACCGCAATAGCGTTGACTAGCTGCCTTTCTACTTTAAGGTTAAGGAGTTAATTAATACATTGGGGGTTATCTTAGCAAAGTGTAAACAATTATTTACACCATTGCTATGATTAGGTTTTCTCACAGACGTAATCGTGACAGAGAAAATGTTGTCTCATAGTTTCTCTTACCTTTGAAAGAAAAACCATAATTTTAACAGAGAACGCGATAGAATATAATAAGAGAACTTTTAACTACCGTTTTGAGGTTTTACCCACTGTGCTACAGCTGCTTTTGAGGTGACTGGAAATGACGAAAGAAAACGCTTCCAACATGCGGAAGCTCCAAGGTGACAAACCAGCTTGATATGACCATGAGTGCTGCAATGCTACTAGCGGAGGACCGGCATTAATGGAAGAGTACAGTCCAGCATTGCCAGAGGAGTCAATCCACAGTCGGGATCGGGATCGACGGGAGAGAGACTAGCATAAACATAAACATACGCTTCACGACTTGTGTATACACACTCCCTTTTTTATTATGGCGGGTAGTCAGAGGCTTGAATGCCTATCTCCGAAATTTCGAAGGCATGTTAGGTATGGGTCATTCGAAGCCCGCGTATCACTAGATAGACAGCACTCAACGTGATAGGTAGTGAACCGTATCGCCGTATATAGGCACTGACTATTACCTATCCTGAGGGATAGGCAGGTTTCCTCACGATTACGAGACTAGCTGCTACAATATTATTTATTGTAAATTAATGTAGCAAAAAACGGCCATACTTAGAACGACAGGAAAGGTAGCTAGTTCAATCATAAACAGCCACCAGCACGGGACCTAAAACGCATTTTAATTGGTCCTCCAACTATGATGAAACGTTGCCTTTAACACAGGACAAGGGACAGTAATTGCCTTCACTAATCACTCCGCACTTAGGCTGGTTACATATATCGCGACTCACACTATCTAATTTGATTTATTTTAATAATTAGTTTATATTAATGACATATTTTTTATAAAATATGTTTTTTTTACTTTCAATAAGTGATTCTACGATGTTTTTTTTCACATAGAGAACATAATCCCGAGCTAGGACGTAAAAAGAATGCTAACTAGCTGCCGTTCTTCTTGGCATATCGTAGGTGACTAAGGGACTTGGGGTAAATGATATCTATTGGGAGATTGAGCTAGCAAAATGTCGCCATGTCATCAGAATTTCAAAATTAATTCTAATATCTGACATTGGGCTAGTAACCTGTCACCAATGCTTAGATATGTCATCACAATTCCAATATTCGGAGATATAATATGAGAGGTTCTGTCCACTCTATAAGGAATTAAAGGACGTGAATGTAAGTATGTAAACAAAGATGTATACTTTCACGACCATTGACCCTTTGGAGGAGTCAAGGGTTGAGTGTCCATTATCGCAATTGTAGAGTTAGTATTTCTATGGCCACCTCGAATAACTAGATAGTCGCGTGATAATCAG
This sequence comes from Leucoptera coffeella, assembly GCA_030578115.1. NCBI lineage: Eukaryota > Metazoa > Arthropoda > Insecta > Lepidoptera > Lyonetiidae > Leucoptera > Leucoptera coffeella. The sequence continues at coordinate 246,186 of JAMBLF010000426.1, read as the reverse complement.
ATAGTACCTAATGTGACAGGTAAGCCGTGTCGCCATTTATAACATGATTGTTACCTGTTCCGAGGCGTAGAAAATGAAATATTGTAGATAGATTGTTAGTCGATCGCCTAATATTTTCTATTCAACCACGTTTCTTAGTTACCGTCAAAATGTGAGCTTTTACTTGCCAAATACTATCGCAATGATAACGGACTTATGGCTTGCAGTCGTATTACTTGTTTTCTAAACATGATTATAAACAGTTAGGTCATTATTACATTACTTCACAGAATAATTAAATATATTCATACATCCTCCATGACGTTTGACGACCTCCGTGGCTTGATCGGTAGGCCGCCGGAACGCTAATCGTGAGGTCCCGGGTTCGATTCCCGGTGGAGGCAGAGTTAAGAACTACGCTTTTCTTCAGCTTACCAGTCTGGTTGTTGATTGTATATGCTATATATGTATTTATCTATATATAATATGTATATATTTCTTAAATATACGTTGACTAGTACCCTTAACACAAGTCTTAAATGAACTTACCAAGGGGCTAGTTCAATTGGTGTAACAATGTCCAAATATTATTATTATTATCAAAGGTTAGGTTAGGTTTGCGATTCTATTATATTTAAACCTTATTATTTATGTTCGTTAATGTTCTTTTAAATAATAGCCAACAAACAAACAAACTCCACACATACAAACTTCACTTCACATACCCTAAACGCAAAATCGCACCATACACATTCCCCCTTAATAAGTCACGAGAGGCATATTTTCCTCCTTTTTGCCTCTATTAAGGAAATACTCTGGATGCCTGACGTTCTAGGCACCAGCTTCCTGCCCCACCACTTAGGTCAGGCCGTCGTAATTATATAGATTGGTATTTTAAACGTGTGAAGTTAAATCTCTCCGGTGTATTTGCTGGCTTTTTGTCCAGTGCGAGCAAGCAACTATGTAAGGCTATTTATAGCTTGGGTTTGGAAGTGCAATTTTTGTATTGTCATAATAATTATTCAGTCGTCTATGGTTCGTCAACAAATTCAGCAGCTCAGTGAAAGTTTTTTTTTTATTCTTTATTAAGCCATTCACCACTAAGGTTATGTCGGATGAAGTACAAACACTGATGCCACGGCGTTTGAACTTCTTGTTATTTCATCGCCATGGTTACACCAACGCCGCCAGCCGCTACAACCGAAGAAAAACGAAATCGAAGCTGAATATTTAGTTAATTGTGATGCCAAACTGGCTAAATATGTTTGCTTTGGATATTTGGATCCTCAACTGTAACGAACCAAAGAACAAGGAAGAGCAGAATTGCAGTTTTGACTTAGTTTTTCTTCGGTTGTAGTGGCTGGCGTCGTTGGTGTAACCATGGCGACTGAATAACAAGTACAGACGCCATAGCATTGGTGTTTGTTCTTGAGCCGACGTAACCTTAGTGGTGAATGACGTATTAAAGATATAAAAAATAATAATACTATTTTAGGATATTCATACCGTATTATTAAAGATAATAATAGTATAGGATACTGTAACACACTTGAACTAGTCCCTTTGGAAGTTAATTAAGATGTGTTTAGGGTATCAACGTATATTTAAATTATAATTATATACTCATGTAAGCTAACATACCTTCGAAATTTCGATGGGGACTCAAGCCTCTGACTACCCAGCCACAATAAAAAAGGGAGTGTGGATACACAAGTCGTGAATCATATGTATGCATGATATATATATATATATATGGGTTCTGACACAGATACAGGGTTCAAATCCCGCTTGAGCATGTACCAATGGAAATTAAATTTAATGAATTTCTATGTACATTTCCGTAATAAAAATACATTTACGAAATGCGTCGAATACTACGGTGAGGGAAAACAGCACGACGAAACCTACCAGTTTCCCGACCAGGTAATAGTCAGTGCTTGTAAATGGCGACATGGCTTGCCATCTATCACATTGAGTACTGACTATCTGGTCAACACGTGGATTCGAGGTGGCCATAGAATTACTACCTTCGCAATTGTGGAGATGGACACCTGAACCTCTGACTACCCCGTAAGGGTAAATGGTCGTGAACGCGTTTGTCTTTTTATGTCTTATTCATATACTTTTCCACATTGTATACAGTATGAAGCGATTAAGGGACTAGGGTTAAATTGGCGCTGCTACAGCCCCGATGGGATAGGCAGAGACTATCGTTCGCCACCTGGAACAATCCTGACAAATCTCTCATGCATTTTAACAATAGAATCTTTACAATAAATTAACAAAATATTTACAAACTTAAAAATGCTTAAACTTTTCTCATGTATACTCATATATATATATATATCGTCGTTGTCAAACCAAAATCTGCTATGTGCACTTTTTCGAGATTTTAACTTTTTGACGTCTGCGTATAGAACACTGATCAATCTACCGTATAAAAAACTGCCATGTGTCTATAAGCACTGGGAGACATTATATTCCATAAATATTAAACCTCCGTCGTTAAATAACAAATCAGTTCATTTCTAACATCTATAGCTTTCATTTGATATAGTATTTAAAATGCAAATTCATATAAAATTTTACAGGAGAACTTTTTTTGTCAATATCTCGAAAGTATAATTTTGGCACATAGCAGATTTTGGTTTGACAACGACGATATATATATATATATATATATATATATATATATATATATATATATATATATATATATATATATATATATATATAAGTATATATATATATATATATATATATATATATATATATATATATATGTGTATACATGAGAAAAGTTTAAGCATTTTTAAGTTTGTAAATATTTTGTTAATTTATTGTAAAGATTCTATTGTTAAAATGCATGAGAGATTTGTCAGGATTGTTCCAGGTGGCGAACGATAGTCTCTGCCTATCCCATCGGGGCTGTAGCAGCGCCAATTTAACCCTAGTCCCTTAATCGCTTCATACTGTATACAATGTGGAAAAGTATATGAATAAGACATAAAAAGACAAACGCGTTCACGACCATTTACCCTTACGGGGTAGTCAGAGGTTCAGGTGTCCATCTCCACAATTGCGAAGGTAGTAATTCTATGGCCACCTCGAATCCACGTGTTGACCAGATAGTCAGTACTCAATGTGATAGATGGCAAGCCATGTCGCCATTTACAAGCACTGACTATTACCTGGTCGGGAAACTGGTAGGTTTCGTCGTGCTGTTTTCCCTCACCGTAGTATTCGACGCATTTCGTAAATGTATTTTTATTACGGAAATGTACATAGAAATTCATTAAATTTAATTTCCATTGGTACATGCTCAAGCGGGATTTGAACCCTGTATCTGTGTCAGAACCCCTCGATACAGAGTCAAGCCCTCAACAACCGAGCTACGGCAAATTTATTGAATATTATATGAATAAGTTCACATATAATTTGTAGAACCTTATATTAATTAGTATTAAGAGGGTAAGAGTCCCGACTATGAATACCCTTACGACGAATAGCTTCTTAATGGGTGTGACGCTGCAACGGTTTCAGTAATTACTCACTGAGTACATATACTCAGCCGGTATGAGTATCGGTGGTCGGGTTTGTACAATATGAAGTTTAATATAGTTCATGAGTTTAAGTTCATTCCTTGCGGGTTAGTCGGAAGGTAATGTGCTCATACTTGGATTTTATAAAATGTATGAAAATATCGAAACTCGTTTATATGAAACAATATAACAAAATAGTTTTTTATATCGTTTCGTACTCAATTAATACCTATAGGAGTCTATGAAGATCTAACGAAGTTTTTCGTATATTGAAAGTGTCTGTAAAATAATTACTAAATAAATTGTTTGATAGATACCTTCCTGATCTAACCCTTATAAATACATATATAAATTTCTTTACTGACTAGTAAATTAATCCCAGATACCATTTTATGAAAAGCTCCTTATTTTTCATCAGATAGGTGATTTCGTGATAGGTGGTGTCCTATGTCGTCATTCATTATTAAGAAAAGGCATGTTTTCTTAACAGTAAAAGTGCTGTATTTCACTATTATATTATATTCTTTAAACCTACATATGTACCTAAATTATACAATTCAGAAACATATGAATAATTTCAATTGTTTTATTCAGTTTTCACATTCTATATACCCTCAACTGAATCAATCTATCACCAACCTTCCATTTGTTATAACAACCCCAATATTCATGCTAAAAAGCGACCTAGGATATATGATCGAATCTCCGAGCTTCTGTTCACTCCATAAGAGATTAAAGGGCGTATATGTAGTATGTATCAACAGGTTACTATAGTCTATTCGCGTTAAGTAAATAGTGACGTCATGATATATAGACGTTAAACTGACCAATGAGACGTGAGTAAATGAGAAAAAATCCATATTGACTAATTGTAGACAACCGTTGTCACGTCTCATTGGTCAAATCGTCGGGACATGATGACATCACTATTTTCTTAATGCGAATGTACTATAGTCCAACCTATACAAGACAAACACAGTCTCCTTCCAACCTTTTATTGTGCAGCCCTTTGGCCCTAGGATAATTAATTCCGCAGTCGCCTCTAACGGGCCGGCCATTATTTCACGGGACCTAAACGATTTAACAAGCCTATAAAGCTAACGGGCTAACAACCTTTGATCCCGGGTTCGATTCCACTTTCTAGAGAAGGGATGGGCTCTGAGTTATTGCATACCTTTCATGGATATTAGATTTATGGTGGGAGCTGGCAGGTTGTGGAGTGGAAGTAGCTGTTACTATGTTGATGGAATAGTGAGCGATGGGTTAGTAAGTACTGTGTTTCATGTGACTTTACAACCCCCAATATACATATATGTTTTAAAGTCACTTAGGAGGGCTAGGAGATATTATCGAGTCTCCTAGGTTCTGTCCACCCTAAAAGCATTAATGGACGCCTAAATATGTATGTATGATTCTAATGACTTATGTTTTATGTATAAAAACGTGTTTTTTATATTGAATAAAAATAATTTAAAATTCATATATATTTTGTCCCTGTGTTGTAGCTGCCGTTCTTCCCGGCATGTCGTAGGAGGCGACTAAGAGTCCAGGGGTGAATATAATCTATTGGGCGATGGGCTTGCAACATGTCAACAAAGTTTCATTATGACATCGCAACCTCAATATTCATGCTAAAAGGTGACCTAGAAGATTTATACCTCTTAGGTTCTATCCACCCCGAAAGGGATTAAAGTACGTGAAACCTATATGTATGTTGGACCCTCTCCTAACATGTTTCTATATGTATATTCCTCTCCCATCACAAAATAAGGCATATGTCAGAATTCTAACAAAGGTAGAAAGGTTAGGGGCACTTAGGCAATTGAAAATGTTTGTTCACGAGCATTTGTAGGTAATTAAAATTGACACTCTGACTTTAGATGTCCCTCTAATATATGTTTTAAATGGGATTAAATACGGTTTACATGTAGGGTGGTTTTTGTGTACAGGTAATATTTGCCTGGTGCTAGTTTGGACGTAAAAAGAATGCTAAATAGCTGCATTTCATCCAAAATTTCGTAACATCTGTTTTTTTGCTATGATTTGAAAACAAATAGTCGGATAAAACTCACACTTTAATTGAAAATTTTATATGAATTGGAAATGTGCTAGTATACACGTATGACCATGACAGTTAGACGCCCTAATATGGCGTCATTATCGCAAAAGGGTGACTTAAAAACTACCTATAACCGTCGAGTGTGAATGAGTGTCAATGAAGCGAAAGTGGATCATGAGAGATTTGCGTGATTTCTGCCTACCATCTACAGGGAAACAGGCGTGATGTTTTTGTATGTATGTATGTGTTAGATTAAAGTATATTTCGTATCAATTTTGAAAGTAACTTAAATGAAACTTAAATGTGCCTTTTTACTGTGCTATTAATTTCTAAACGCCTTTCCAAAATCATTGCAAAACCAGGTAAGAAAACAGGTAAAAGTCAGTCCTTATAAATGGTGACACGGCTTACCACTTGTTACATTGAGTACTGACTATCTGGTCATCACGTGAGTATGAGGTTGCCACAGAATGACTACCTCCGTGAATGCACAGATGGACCTAGGAGCCCCCATTGTAATTCTTATTCTCTTAACCCCACCAACAGCCTAAAAGGTTCTTGGGAAGTTTTTGCTCTATCAGGTCAGGTTTCCCAATAGAATGGGCAGACAATTGAATGCACTAGCCCCTTAGAAGCCTCTCACTTCCTCACTTAACGGTTAATGATCAATTGTTTTAAACAAATAGCACTCAGAGGCTTAGTCTAAGGCTTTAAAGGTTTAGATGAGCCTTCTTTCTAAACCATATCTATACTAATATTATAAAGCTGAAGAGTTTGTTTGAACGCGCTAATCTCAGGAACTACTGCTTCGAATTCAAAAATCCTTTTGTGTTAAATAGACCATTTATTGAGGAAGGCTTTAGACTATAGAACATCAACCTGCTACTAATAGGAGCGTAGAATATAATATAAAAATCAAATTATAATTACAGTGCCATCTATGTTTCATGTACTGTTAAAATAAAAATGTGGCAAATTATTTCATATTGCTTGTCATAGATATAAGAATACGGCAGTTCAGCAGTGCATATACATACAGACGCTTCAAGACTTGTGCATACCCACGTCCTTTTTAATTGTGGCAGGGTAGACAGAGGCTTGAGTGCCCAACTTCGCAAGTTCGAAGGCATGTTAGGTATGAGTCACTGAAAGCCCGCGTTTCATTAGATCTTCTTCTTCTTAGGGTGCCTCTCCAACTAGTGGAGGTTGGCAGTCAGCTCTGCATACTCCTTTTTGTTCTTAGCAAGGCGGAACAATTCGGCGGCACTTGCAATCCCCGTCCATTCGCGGATATTCCGCAACCAAGACTTTTTCCGACGGCCACGTCGTCTCTTTCCGGCAACTTTTCCCATCATGATGAGTTGCAGCAGTTCATACCGGTCGTGCCTAAGCACATGCCCCAGGTATGCGACCTTTCGCTGTTTGATGGTCTGCAAAAGCTTGCGTTTCTGACCGACTCGTCGCAGGACCTCCTCATTTGTGACTTTCTGAGTCCAAGATACTCTCATCATACGTCTGTATGCCCACATTTCAAACGCCTCAATACGTTTCGTTTCATTAGATAGTCAGCACCCAACGTGATGTGAACGGTATCTTCGTTTACACACGTGAAGATTAAAATTTAAAGAACTTTTTTAAATAATAAACCATATTATTACAATATAAGACTGAGAGTATCCGTAAATAATGATTGATAATAATGATAATAACAATGAGTTCAAATAAACTTTAATGTATTGTAAAATACATAGTTCACGATCAATATAATATCTAACAATATCTAGTTATTTCTTACGATGCACCTATAAGGAAAGACAGTTCATTTCATTCTAATACAATCCGAAACCATCCACCACCCAACAGTACATCTATAATAGTAAATCATTGAGCTGTTAAATCCAAGATAGTGGATGCCCTGGGCTGGTCAAAGGTTATGTCCACCCAACGTGGGTAACTTTAGTTATATCTGGACCCTGTTAGTCAATGACGTGAATTGAATGAAAGTAGTTGTTTTTCTGCTACATGTTTTATTGTAAATATGAGTATATGGTTTATCAAAAACTAATTCAAGGAAAATATACAAATGCTTAACAAAATTACTGAAATGTACACCAAACATTAGTTATAATGCATGTCAAAATCAGGATAAATATAAATTAATATAAATACGAGTAGCTTCAGGTTGGGCCGGTAATAGTTTGGTGCACAATGAAGTATTTTTGATTTGCATCATTTTATCATCTATGTTGCATAACTTTAGATATAAGGTTTAATTTTTATCTCTAATATTCTAGCAAATACAATTCAAAGTACCATATAATCCCGCTTTAGACGCCAAAACATAAGTGTAATCGCTTTCCGTTACTGCAACAGAAATACGGTTGCCAACCCATCACTCTAGCCACTTACCTAAAACGGCAACTGGTTACTCCTGGCAATCCCAGACTGCATAACAACACCATAAATAACGAGATATCATCTTGGTGGCGGCCTAGTCATTAGTCACTTCTTATCAGCAACACTTGTTCAATGACAAACAACTGATAGTGCAGACAGGCACATATTTCAATTTAGACCTGACGGGTTTCACACCTTGGTTTTTGAATAATGGATGTCTAGGCATTCTGTGGTAGTCTAGGGTATTACATTCGTATTATATTTTAGTTATACTCGAATTATGTTTGCGGACTTTAAGTGCATCATACCTAACATAATTCGACGTATCTCATTTGTTAGGGGCTTGCCTCTGTATCAGTGGGTACAGGGTTCAAATCCCACTTGAGCAAGAACTAATGGAAATGAATTTCTATGTACATTTTCGTACTATAAATACATTTACGAAAGCATCGAATATTATGATGATAGAAAACATCGTGAGGAAACCTACCTGTTCCCCGAACAGGTATTAGTTAGTGCTTGTAAATGGCGACATGGCTTACCACCTGTCACATTTAGTACTCACTATCTGTTCAGCACGTGGGTTCGAGGTGGCCATAGAATTACTACCTTCGAAATTCCGGAGAAGGGCACTCAAGCCTCTAACTTCCCCGCTACAGTAAAAAAGGCAGTGTGTATACACAAGTCGTGAAGCGTGTGTTTATGTTATGTTTTATTCAGCGACAAAATATATACTAGCTGCTTAGATGTTAAGTTCCGTATTAGTTTGGGAGGTAAAATAATGCAACGTAGCTGACGTTCTTCCTGACATGTCATAGGAGGCGAATAAGGGGCTAGAAGTAAATGGAATAAAAAGAAACAAAATTAACAATGTCCCTTATAAGCCTAATATTCATGCTTAAACTGAATGGAGATATTATCGTCTCTCTAAGGTTTTGTCCACCCTGAAAGGAATAAATGATGTGAACGTAAAGGTATATATGATTGATTGATACAAATAAATATGCTTATATTATTATCATGTAATTCTTTTTATCGTGTAATAACTTGTACAGTAAAAAAAACCTTTCATTCTTTTTTTAATATTTGTAATACGTTAGCCATCAGTCTTGCCCTGTTTCAGCCATGGCGATGGTATCAAGTAGGCGTGATTCAGTGCATATACACGGATGCGTAAGCTTCTAGTCATTAAAGCCATTATCTGTGGCCATAAGTCTTGGGACCGAACCGTTGTTTCACACCAAATAACTTTGCAAAGGGATTGGGTCGGTTACACTTTTGCTACGGAGATAAGAAATGTTGTAACTAAATATATTATAGATAGAGCTTAGATCAATAAGCTAGTTTATAAATCACAGATTTTGTAATAATTTTGTTTGTTCTAATTATTGTTGTTTTTTATATAATAATGTTTTTTTTAATATAAATGGAATGGTTATTACAGGCATTTAAGATAAAAACGGTGAGGGACAAGTTGTGTACATCAAATACAAGTTAAAACTTTATTAAGCATGCTAAAAAGTAATATAATCTGGTAAGCTAACTACTATTTATAGATTTTATTTGAAAGTTTTCTGTTTGATTTTATACGTAGTAAAAAATAAATTTGCAACTATGTCTTATGATTACAAACGGTGCACTATCATTTTACCACATGAGATGCTCAAATAATCCTCAATTATAACCTACTTCTGATTGGTTTACAGATTCGCATGAAACGTACCATGTATTATAAATACAGATATTTTCCATCAAAAACGCCCAACTGTCAAGTACCTACACGTTCTGCCACCTCAATTATGCATGCTAATACAAGCTGATGCACGCACTCACTGCATTTCCTTGCCTCGAAGAAAAAAATCCCAATAAATTATTACGCAGAAGCTGTCACTTTTGACAGCTCGCGCGCCGTCGACCTGTCAAACGATGTTGATTTAATCATGAGTTATTGTAATTAGCTGTTTTGTTTCGCTACTGTTGATACCAGGAGTCCAAGTCTACTAAGGCGTTTTAGCACAATCGTAGTTCAATGTAAGGCGGGCCTTAAGGGCTCTACAGATAACCGCCGAGCTGGACGCCTTTTGAGATTACCACAACTAGCTGTGTGATCATATTTGAAATGTAAATTAAATTTCATGTAATACAATTTATATAGAATTTATTGTTAAATGAAATGAAAAGTAATTTTATGTGTTGTGTAATTCAATTATTGTCTATGAATTCTATTGTATGTTGAAAATTGTATGTAATTGATGTGGATGTCACAATAAATATATTATTATTATTAATATCACTTCAGTGATAGTGTGAAGTTTACAGAGGATTAGCAAAAGATTCAAAATTTATCATTCGTGACAGCAAATGTCATCTTGGTCTTAAAAATTACGATATTTGTCGAAATTTCTATTCCATGAACAATTTCATACTGTTATTGAAGTGATATTGAACTGATATTTTGCAAAAATATTAGTGGACTTGGATTGTATATATTATTTCATATATAACCTTCATAATTTAAGCACTGACTGCAAAATCTCTCAGTAATCTCTGCTTACCCCTTTCTAACGAGACGGTCTTGATTTGTATTTATCTACAAAAGCTTAGTTCGTAAATCTCTTTTAGTTGTGGTTGAAATATTGGCAACAGGTTGCTAGCCTATCGCCCATACTTCTTTAAGTTTATATCCATTCTATGTCCATATATCCATTCTATGACAGGAAGTCAGAAAGGCACCTATTTAGTGTTTTACTTACGTGTGAAACATTAATGGGATAGTGACTCGTAAACACTTATGACCGGTCGTAATAGAAAATAGTAATTATCGTTTATTATTATGACTTGGCAATATTTACTGCGTTATTTAAGACTCTAATAAGCATAATATAATACAACCAAGTCTGTAGAGATGATTAAGGGACATAGGGTTTACAAACGTACATATATATCACTTAACTGTAAATCAGCTATTGTAAATTTGTTAATATTGAACGATGTTTGACAAGAAATTTACGAATACTTAAAATATTATTTAAAAGCAAGGTTTGATGTCTCCCTAAGTAGAGATGCGAAGATTAAGATAATCCTGATGGCTACCTTAGAGAAGACATGAGTTAGAAGGGATTTTCACTACCATCTACTACCACCAAAAATGTACCCAATTTTCTTACTCTTTTGTTTCAATCTCATCTAAACGTGTCGAAAATATCTACCTCTAACGATATGACCGTATTTATCAATCCTCCTGGTTACATTAGCATTTTATATTATTTCCGCTTACCTTTGTTCCAAGCATCCATGGTGCTTTCAACCAGATAGCCAATACTCAATGTAACTCAATGTACTCAGTGGTAAGCCGTGCCACCATGTATGTACTCATATATAGAGGAGTGCGTATAGTATCAATTCCTTGGCCAAATAACCTAGAATTTTCCTAACTCCTAGATAAAACTGTAATAAAGGAGCCGTCTCCATAATCTGGCGATGGCCCCAGGGTGCTGACCTGGCTCCGAAGCTGATGATGATGGGGTCTGATGGCGTTCTATCACTAGGATCGACTGTTGACTCAGGTTACAGAGTACGGTGCTGAATAGATGTGATTTTAAATGTGTTGCTGTTGTAGATTCGTTTTATGTTCTGTATAAATATTGTTGATGATTCTCATTAAAGTTTTAAGAAAAGGTTAATTTTATAGTATCGATAGATTTAAATAAGAAATACGGGATGAAGTTAAATCGTAATCACATAAAATTGTTACCGTGATGTAAAAACAACATTGATAATATAGCATATAGTATATAGTTTTATCCACGAAGGTATTTTAGATGTGAAATGTTCATTATTATTGGACCTTATCTATACAATGTAATTAATTATTAACATATGTCATTTATAGATGAATTTCAATATTCGTATGACACAACATTTTTACCTTGGATGGTAGATGGTAATTCCAAAGTTTTGTTCAAGCTCCTTTTACGTCTAAACCTGGTCCCCTGGCCTGTGTTCCACTTAATTGGAAGCCTAAGGCTAGCCTATCAGTGCTTCTAATGACAGGAGCATGAGTTATAGGCTGCATGAGTCCGAGTGTTTGATTTATGTGGGATTTTTGCATGAGTCCATGATGAATATGGGAATTAGAAACCCATTATGCATGAATCAATCTAGGGTAATTATGGGTTGGAACATTAGCGGTGTCATGGCGGAGCGCCGTGGGCTGTAAGGAAATTTACGTCTTAATATTATAAAAAAAAGCACGTTGAAAAAATGTATGTGTATATTTTTAGCTGAGTTAGAACCCTTTTGCTGCGACAATAACATGCAAAAGTGATACTCCCTAGTTTGTAGGTTTAATTTGTACACTTTTTGTATTGTGTATGTTTTTGTGGCTGTAAATAAAAATAGTTTATAATAATAATTGTTATTATTATTATAGTTTAATAAATATGTACCAGGTTTTGTTCTAAACGCTGTCATAATAAGAGACTAAAAGTTGTAAAGAATGAGTTTGGCTATTGACTAATGACTATTCGTCACGTAATAATTTTGATTTTTCTCTCTAAAATCAATGAGTTGGTGTATTATACTTTAGAGAAGTGACATCTCAGTCACATCAAACTAGTTACATATCGAGATACTCAACTCATTGCTTAATAGACTGCATTAATCTTCAATCCCTTAATCGTCTCTAGCTAAGTTAATCCATGTATTTAGGCAATTTTGAAACTTACCTTTACCTCGTAATTTTGACAGTCAGAAACAAAAAAGCACAGACCACCCAACCTTTTACAGACGCGGCACCCAACCGGTTGGTAAGGTCACAACGGTACATCCACACTCCTCCATTGTTTAGAAAGCGAGGATTATCTTACGTTTCTGTAAACAACCTGCTGTGCTAACGTACGTTTAGACAGGTGACCTTAAGGTCAATAAATTGTGGCCCTCAAGATGGCTGGCACTGTGATTTCTATTAACATAATAAGTAATGGCTAGTCTATGGCGGGAGTGGTGGGGAGCTTTGTTTTGTGTAACAGTGAAATTCGCTTTTACTTGCATACATACATACATATCACGCCTGAATCCCTGTAGAGGGGTGGGATCACGGATCCCCATTTGTCCCGACACTGACAGATCATGTTCGCTTCATTGACACACACTTATACATACTCGGCGGTTATAGGTATTCCTAATGTAACCCTTTTTCAATAAAGCAAACTATACTATTCTTTTTCAGATGAAGTCACGTTCGTCACTCGAAAGACGCTTCGCTGCATTACTGTTTACAAACTGTTTCGGAAAAATAATATCTTCCTTAATCCACTTCTTAAATTCCCTTTCAATTAATATTGAGGCAGTGATGGCTTTCATATAGATTGCTAGCCCATTCATTGTCCTATAGATTCCATTGACTTCTAGTCCCTTATTTATTTCTATACACAGTAGCAATATACATATTCCACCTAAATTTATCTTTATTTTCTTCAAAGCTTTTCTTCAACTAGCCCTTTTTAATGAAAATTCAATAAACATCACATAAACATTTTCACATCTGCTTTTAAACTAGGCTTATGCAACCTGTACGTTTGTCATTCCTTCACATGCTATGACTGTGTCCAGTGCCTGATCGTTGATTAGGTGGAACCGTTGACTGTACCTACTATCTTTATCTCATATCTTTGCGACATTCCTTAACAGATAGTTGCATTTACGGTGAGGGAAAATGTCGTCAGGAAACCTGCGTATTTCTTAGAATAGGTTTAATAGTAAGTTTAATGTAGTCATAAATAAAAATGAAATGTTTTTTTTTAAATATAACTAACTTTAACTTTTGTATTATAACTATTCAAGTTTTATTTTGTAACTATTCAACATAAGAACCATAAAATCACTTATTGAAAGTCAATAAAAACATTATCACGTGAAAAAATGATAATAAAATGAGATAATCTTAAAAAATTAATAAATCTAATCAAACTATTGGCATTATGTTCAACTTGCAGAAAAGAAATGCCAAGAAATTCTGCAGACATATTTCAATACATTTTCAATTAAATAATCCATCAGAATGTGACTGCAGCCTGACTAGCAACCAAACCAATATTCTGAGCTACAATTTAAAGGGGTCCCAATAAGAACATGCATCGTGAAGCTGCAATCACACGAATAAAACGTCACATAACATAATCCATTGTTCTAAGGAATTGAGATCCGTGATTTCTTTCTACTCCTTCCTAAGAAAACGGACGTGTATAGACCATGGAGTGATTAATAAGAGGAGTGGGCCTTACTCAATATTTGTATGGAAACAAGCGTGGCACTACGCGGGGTGAAACGAGGTACGCGGGATGGAGGGGAGATATTACAACCAATTAAAAAACGGCATTTTGTGAGACAAAACATACGTATCTTCTTTCTACTGCACATTTTTAGACTCTGCACCAATTAAAACACGCCATTTGGACTCCGCACCGCGTAACGGGGACCGCTCCTTTCGCCGGGTCCTCTTTATATTTGGTTCGTGGTATGGACATACATATAATAATATTTGGACATTATTACACAAATTGAACTAGCCCCTCGGTAAGTACATTTAAGACTTGTGTTAAGGGTACTAGTCAACGTATATTTAAGATATGTATACAGATTATATATAGATAAATACATATATAGCATATATAATCAACGACCAGACTAGAAAGCAGGAGAAAAGCGTAGTTCTTAACTCTGCCTCCGCCGGGAATCGAACTCGGGACCCCATGATTAGCGTTCAGGTGTCTAACCGATCGCGCCACGGAGGTCGTCAAACATATATGTCACAAAGAACAGATCAAAGTAGTTCCGCTGTTGAGATGAATGGTTTCACATATTTCCCACGCTTCGGATCCTGGGGACACTTCCTTTGATCTCAAACGGGATTTCTACGTAGTGTGCCCGTCGTAGAACACAAAGTGCGTTTTGTTATTTGGATATTGTAAAATGTGATAACGGGGTCGAGTTAGGGAATAGTTTATGTGACTGAGGTTATATTATATAAACAAAAATAAATAAACGCATTCACGGCCATTAACCATTGTGGGGTAGGCAGAGGTTCAGTTGTTCATCTCCGCAAATGCGTAGGTAGTGATTCTATGGCGACCTCGAACCCACATGTTGACCAGGTAGTTACTTCTCAATGTGACAGGTGGTAAGCCATGCCACCATTTACAAGCACTAACCTGTTCGGGGATCAGGTAGGTTTCCTCACGATGTTTTCCTTCACCGTAGTATTCGATGCATTTCGTAAATGTATTTTTCAACACACTTGCTCATAGAGTGACTATTATTGCACGGAATTTATGCATGTAATTTGACATATTATCAAACTGTGACTTTTGTATTATATTATCGCACTTGTGCTGTAAAGTTATACAACCTATTCAACTAAACCTCATTTTCATCATAAAGTAAAGCCACTTTTTTTTTTGTTTCCTTTTAATAAGTTTGACATATGGAACTTGAGATGGGTAATAAAAAATCGATGTTAAAAAAAATCGGTACTTCAGTAACATCGATTTTATTTTCTATGGGGAACGTATCGATCTAGGAAGAAAATGAAACCGAAAATGATATTTTGATTAAATCGATTCCATCTATGCAAGCACTAATGACTGAGTCTTCGCATGTTTATCAATTGTTTTTTTATTAAATAAACTTATTATACCTACTAAATGATTCTACTTATTTTATTTTCTTCACAAGTGTGTTGAAAATAGTCGTATTACACTCGTATGCATGTAGTCATTACAGCTCTCGGTTCCTTAAAGCCCTCGCCTTCGGCTCGCGCTTAGAATCCACCTCGACTGTAATGACTAACTTAGCACACTTGTATCATAATGTACTATTTATTACGAAAACGTACATACTCGTATAAATTCATGAAACTCATTCATTCATTAAACATGCTCAAGCGGGATTTGAACCACGTACCTTCGAAATAGAGTCAAGCCCGAAATAACTGAGCTACATCGAATTATATATTATATACTCGTATATGTATTACCTTCAACGCTTAAGGGTACGACCCTAGATTAGACCCTATATGCATTTTTACGGAATAGGTTTGGGAATAAAGTTCTGCTAACGGTGGTAAGTTCGAAAAGATTACCATATTTACCTTAACCGAAACCATGGTCACTCATTCAGACACAATTAACAACCAACCTGACCTAACTGTGGACATTGAACAAAAAACAGGTGTCTCAATCTATAGCCGTAGATAGCATCCAAATATATCATGTGAAAATAGAGTTTTCCTTATTGTTTGTTACGTTACAGTTTTTTATGTTTTTATTCTTTAATAAGCCATTCACCACTAAGGTTATGTCGGCTGAAGTACAATCACTGATGCCACGGCGTTTGCACTTGTTATCCGTCGCTATGGTTACAAAAACGCCGCCAGCCGCTAGAACCTAAGAAAAACGAAGTCGTAGCTCGCTTCCTTGTTTCGTTCCAGTTGAGGAACCAAATCTTATCCTAAAGCGAACATATGTAACCAGTTTAGCATCACATTTGACTAAATATTGTGCAACAAATAATTTAAATTTTCTATTTTCACTGAGCTGCTGACTTTGTTGACAAACCATAGACGACGCACGTTACAGTTTCGTTTGATTAAAATCATGACGAATCTGTTAATTAAGTACAGATGTAAATTCAAATCTTAACATGACGTGTCCACAAATACTCTTTTTATTGTTTAAACCTTTCATTTCGTTAGATACTTGATGTGTCTCGTCGAAACCATTTTTCATTATCATACCGTATCTCCTTGTGAAGGGAAATCTATTTTTACTACTCTTATGTTTACGTAGCGTGAAGAACAGAAGAGCATGTATGAGAAGGTTAATAGGTGTGTGGTGTGAGAGTTTTGTCACCTATTTAAGATAATATTGATAGTCTCTGCTTATAGTGTTACGGAAGTAGTAATGAAGCGTGAATTTATACATTTTTATTATATTTTTTTATCAGGACTCAATAATACGAATATGGAGGTGTATGAGTGTCAATGAAGCGAAATTGGTTTGTCACGATCGGGTTAAATGGGGATCTTTAATCTCTGCATACAGGGAAACGGACATGATTTGTATGTATGTATGTATGTATGTACCCCTTAAAAACTATACTAATAAATTATTAATTAGACTTTTAGGTTGCTTAAAATGCGTGTGGTTATACTGATTATTTATTGGTCCTCTGGATAGCGTGATGTTGACCCAAATCACTACATAGTATAAAACAAAGTCGCTTTCTCTGTCCCTATGTATGCTTTTTGTAACTACGCAACAGATTTTGATGCGGTTTTTTCAATAGATAGAGTGATTCAAGAGCAAGGTTTATATGTATAATAACATCCATTAAACAGTGGAGTAGGCTGTATATTTTATACCCGTGCAAAGCCGGAGAGGGCCGCTAGTATACTTATAAAGTGTTCATACATTTATATGTATACTATTACACAATATAGCATAAGGAAGTCAGCTGCGTAACCTCTAAACAACAGTGCCATCAAAATAAAACAAGGCATCGCTCGCAATAAATAAAACTAACTAAATGCACCGAGCAGAAAGTAATGAAGGGGCATCGCAAAACAATGCACAATTGTAACTCGATGCACCGACAATCGAATCGTCGATGCTAATTAATTAAACATGCGGCGAGCGGGGGCTGACAGTGGTGTGGAGAGATTGGATGCAGTTTATAAGGGAATTCTGACTATTGAAGATCAGTGTCTATATATAATAATAATATTGGACAATATTACAACAATTGAACTAGCCCCTTGGTAAGTACATTTAAGACTTGTGTTAAGGGTACTAGTCAATGTATATTTAAGAAATATATACATATTATATATAGATAAATACATATAAAGCATATATAATCAACGACGAGACTAGAAAGCATTAGAAGCGTAGTTTTCAACTCTGCCTCCACCGGGAATCGAACCCGGGACCTCACGAATTAGCGTTCAGGTGTCTAACCGATCGCGCCACGGAGGTCGTCAAAGTCAGTGTCTGTATATGTTGAAGAAATACTATCTACGTCTGTACATTGGGTGCTGATTATCTGGTCAACACGTGAGTTCGAGGCCATAGAATTACTACCTTCGCAATTGCGGAGATGGACACCTGAACCTCTGACTACCCCGCAAGGGTTAATAGTCATGAACGCGTTTGTCTTTAAATACTATCTAACAATAATGCCCAAATAAGGTATATGACAGTCAGATAGACGCCACATTGGAAAGGATGACGTAAAAAGTACATAATATAACCACCGAGTGTGTAACTGTATATTGTGATGCACTTCCAGTCAGTTTATTTCACTTAGATTTGTAAAGGAAATTAAAATTATTTTAACATAAGTTCGAGATTGTCATACTTATCAGTCAAATGATCACCATATTCTGATTATGGTATTTAACCTAAGTTTTAGCAGTAAATTAGCACTGACGTGACTTTCGTAAAGTACAGATACTATTGTTCTGTTTTAATTTTATTCGTTATTGCACACACAGTATATTTAAACATATAGAAGTTGTAGAACAGACTTGTCATGTCCCGTTTAGGGATTACCTCCAGCAAAACCGTAGGAAGAGGTACATTTTAATATTTTGATAAAGAGTACAAGTAATATGTGTGTTTTCTAAATATGTTCCCTCACTATGATAAGCATTACACACACATTTACATCCTTTATCCCTGTTAAGACGGACAGAAGAAACGCTTTGTCAGAACCGTTTAATTAAGGAATCGTATAACTGGAGTAAGTAATAGTAAGCGTTTACAAATGCTAGTAATATTAATGATTATAACTAGCCTATCACTTAAAAATACCAATAGACCTTAAGCCCTGTCTACCCCTCAATTAGATCACTGTGCATCAGCAAACAGACCGCAGCATGCGCCGGCACAAAGAATCCGAGATATCGATCTGAATCGATTCAGTACACCGATGGATCGATACACAGCTCGACTCGACAGTGACAAATTACGTCCACGCACTATTTTACGATGGACAAATTGCGACTCACCGTTTCAGTATTGGATAGCCCATTCGTTTACTGAGTCGTGATGTTTGGGAGGCGATGGGATGGGAACCTTTTTATAATATTGTATATTATGGCAAAGTGATATTTAGGTAGTTAGGTGGGATGTAAAAAGAATGCTAACTAGCTGCCATTCTTCTCGGCATGTCGTCGAGGCGACTAAGGGAGTAAATAGCTAAAATAGCTAGCTTCCCCCAAAATGTATGATCAAAAGTGACTTAGGATTTCCTCCAAAGTTCTGTCCACCGAAAGGGATTCACGGACGTGAATGCATATGTTATTTAGAGTCTGTATGCGGTAAAAGTAGCTGATTACTTGTAAAAATTAGGTTTGACGTCAATATAAATTGGCATATAATCAAATGAACATTAAATTATTTTGAGTAGTGGCACTTTACGACCACTAACCCTTGCGGGGTAGTCAAATGTTTGCGAGTCTATGGTCATCTCGAACCCATATGTAAATCACATAGTCAACAAATGTGACTAATAAACCGTGTCTCTATTCACCGGCACTGACTATTCTAAGCAATAGGTAGGTTTCCTCACGACGTCCCGTAAGAATGTTCCGTGAAATGCTAATAAAATCCCGTATTAGTGCAGTGGGCACTCTGCCGGCCCATCTCGGAAACCGCTATCTGAACATCAAAGGAGCCGCTCGCACGCACGTCTATAAAGCTGTGTTTATATTGGTGGGAGAAAACGCTGCGATTTATTTTGTGTTCTTCTTAGGGCTTGTTTTTATGCGTTTGTTTATATGATACATATATAAAAAATACACATCATTCCCGTCTCTCTGTAGGCAGATCCTCATTATTTATGTTCTTAGATTCAAATTAAATTAGATGCATTAATAGTCTGTTTTATGAAAAAATGCAGTCCCGTGTTAGCTAGGACGCAGAAGACTGCAAACTATCTGTCGTTCTTCGCGGCAAGTCGTGTACACTGAAACGACAGCAGGTGATCACTTATCCAATCAGTCTCTGCCTATACCTTTGGGGACGTACAGGCGTGAATATATGTATGTATCTAACGAGAACTGGTGTGAACACTACTAGCATACTCACACTGTATACATATATACACACACACTCTACTTATTTAAAGTATATTTTACACTATATTTATTTAAAGTAAAACTGTGTTGCTGCAAACGCACCTAACAATATGCACAGACCTTTAGCCGTCGGGCAAATGCACAAAGAAGGAATTCTTCACGGCGAGCGTTGATTGAGAGATAGACAGAGTGCACTAATCATATGCACGCTTCATGTTCCCTCTTACTTATAGGCTTGGAACATGTTATCTCTATCTAGCCTAGTGGGGAACTGGGACGTGAAAGGAAAAACTATGTGTCTTTCTTCTTACGTGTTGTAGGAGGTGACTATATATATGAATGAGAGGGATAGATTGCAGAGAATACAGGATTCGACTTCATATTTTGGAGACGAGTATGAGTGCGCTCTGCGTCATATCGGCCAACTTGAAATAGACTTAAGGAATGCACACAAGCGCATAGTGTGCCTTGAGGCAGATAGGGAAGATCACCTAAAGATATGTAGTGAGGTTCAGTACCAACATCTAGTATTAGAGAAAAATGGTAATAAACCTACTCATGTATCTAAAAATATATTAAAAAAACATAGGAAACTAAGTAAACTAATTAAAAAGACATCAACTAAATTAAAAAATAGGGTTGTAATTAAGAATCACAATAAAGTAATAAACTATGTTAGTAACATGATTGAATATAAGAACAAATTTCAATCATCAATTCAAGATTATAGGGTCCAGTGTCAACTCTTGAATGATAAAATAGATGACCTGCAAAACTCTCTTGTCACAATAAATTATAAATATGAGATTGCACAGACAGAAATAGGAGAACACATTCAGGCAATGGACAAATTACTTTCACTGAGTGCATCAAATGCCATTGCCTTTAATGAGTTGGTCCAAGATGGATGTATGTGTGGTGGCCACTTGAATGATGCGAAAGGAGATGTTTGTACACAGCCTGTGACTGAGACACTTGTGGACTGCTCAGTCACAGAGGTTAAAGGGTGTGAGGAGGTCAGCCTTAGTGGACAGGGAGGTATAGTAATCTATAGTGACGAAATAGGTAGAGGTGTAGGAAGGTACTTGAGGGGCATTATGGATGAGCAAATAGAGAATTGCTGTTACCCAGGGGCATCTTTGCCACAACTTATTGCCAATATCAATAAAAACAAAAGTGATTGGCACAAAACAATAATCATTTTATGTGGTAGGCGCGGTAATATGAATAAATTTAAACTTATTAAATCAATTAATAACTTATTGACAAACATAAAATACAGGTTAATTTTGTGTACTTTACCGTATTCGACATGGTTGCCAACCGAAGAAAATAGCATTAGATATAAGCTGAATTGCTGCTTGCATACTATGTGTATGCATAGTAGTAATTTAGACTTCATTGACTTGAATTGTTTATTTAGTAAACAAATTAAGTTTAAAAATAATAATATTTTTTTATCTAGTAGCTGTAAGAGACAGGTAGCAGTATCGCTACATTATTGTTTATATAGACAAACCAAAATTTTGGTTTCTGACCAGGCCCCTATTGGCCAGAATACCCAATTGGGTAATTGTGACTTTTCCCTGGTGAATGTTCCAGGAAATAATTTAAATTATTAAGACAGACAAAAGAGTTAGACTCTGGCATTTTAAACAAAGTGGTAGTAGCACCTAGCGTCGCTTTGGTGCATCAGAACATGCAAGGTTTGTTAGGTAAAGAGTTGGAGGTGGAACTTTTTTTGGCCTCCTTCAGAGTAGGGATTCTTTGTGTGACTGAACATTGGGCGAGGTCCTTTCAATTAATATTTGGCTTTGGAGCCCACAAGGTGGGAAGTTCATTTTGCAGGAACAGTGCCCTTCGTGGGGGCTCCTTAATACTAGTTCATAATAATATTAAATTTAAAGAACGCAGAGATGTAGTTAGCCTTTCAGTTGAGCGAGTAATTGAAATGTCTTGTATTGAGATGGAAAATGTAATTATTTTGTGTGTTTACAGGCCGCCCAATTCTGACTTTATAAAGTTTGCAAAATGTATGGAGGAGGTGCTTATTAAACTTGTTCAGAAATCTAAACGTCTAGTAGTGTGTGGTGACTTCAATGTTAATATACTTGAGGACACTACAATTTGTGTGCACTTTTTAACATTACTTTTAAGTTATAATCTGAGGCACAATTTTAATCAACCAACTAGAGTTACAAGCACATCCTCTACTTGTATTGACAACATTTTTACTGATTTTAGTGTATCACATACAGAACTAATTTCTAATATTAATTCTGACCACCAGGGTCAGTTGATCAGGTTTAGTTGTTGCCTGGGGGTCCAACCGGGGAATGTTACTTGTGTTCCTGTGACAGAGGCTCGCTTAAATAAGTTCAGACAAACTATTTTGGGGCGTTTCCCTACACACTTAAGAGGAGATACACCAAATAACATGTATGCCTCATTTTTCGACCTTGTTGATTCTGATTATCAGAAAATTTTTAAATTAAAGACTTTTAAAATAGCAGGCAAGGGAGCATTCTGTGATTGGGCAACTAGAGGTATCCGTATTAGTAGACAAAGGTTATACGAGCTATATAAGGAAAAATCTGTGAATTATAGCTTAGATTTTATAAACTATGTAAAAAACTATTCTAAGATTTTTAAAAAGGTTTGTGCTCAGGCCAAAAAATTATACTTACAGAAAAAAATAATAAATGCCACAAATGTTGTCAAGGAAACTTGGAACATAATTAAATTTGAAACTAATAAAAATGTCTCTCATATAAAAGAACCTAAACTAATAGTTAATAACAGTGTAATTACAGACCAACTACAGATATCAAATGTATTTCAGGAATATTTCTCCAAAATTCCTATATTAATAACTTCGCCACTAAATTCTTGCTCAGAGACTGCTAGAAATATAATAGAAAATAATGTACCTCATTATAATAGATGTTTTGATTTTAGACAAATCAGCCCGGTTGATATTATCAAGAGTTTTAAATTGCTACAGAAAAAGAAAACTTGTGATCTGTGGGGTCATTCGGTTAAGGTGTATTCTGTCATTATGGATCTGATTGCACCTGACCTGACCATTATTTTTAATCATTGTATAGAATGTGGTGAGTTTCCTGATCAGATGAAATGCAGCAAAATTATCCCATTATTTAAATCTGGTAGTAACACTGACCCAGCTAATTATCGTCCAATATCGGTACTACCAGCAATTAGCAAAATATTTGAAAAACTTATTCTAAATCAACTACTAGCACATTTTAGTCAATATAATATCTTTAATAAACAACAGTTTGGATTTTTAAAGGGTCGATCAACAACCGATGCTGGAGTTGATCTTATGAAATTTATATTTGGGGCCTGGGAGGAAGCAAGGGATGCTCTGGGTGTTTTTTGCGATCTCTCTAAGGCATTCGACTGCGTCCACCACGAAACTCTGATCATGAAGCTGAAGCATTACGGTTTGGGTGATAGGGCACTTGATCTGCTTGTTTGCTACCTGAAGGGAAGGGTCCAAACAGTAGATATTGGCGGAGCAAGATCTAGTGGCAGCTCGGCTGTTATGGGTGTCCCGCAGGGTTCGATTCTTGGACCCTTCCTTTTCTTGGTATATATTAATGATTTGCCATATTTGACTCAGGGCCGTTGCCACATGGTGTTGTTTGCAGACGACACCTCTATATTATTTAAGGTTAACCGGGGAAAGGACGAATCGGCATCAGTAAATGAGGTTATTTCGGACGTGGAGCACTGGTTTAGAGTAAATAATCTTGCGTTTAATTCTAATAAAACGAAATGTGTGAGATTTACATTGCCCAATGTTAGAAATTCTAGTACTAACATTGTAATCAATAGTGTGGCATTGGATATTGTTGAGTCCACAGTCTTCCTGGGTATCACAATAGACTCAAAATTACAGTTCGGGGGGCACATTGGTGGTCTAGCGAAGAGGCTAAGTTCTGCTGCCTACGCGGTAAAAAAAATTAGACACCTGACAGACGTGGACACAGCGAGACTTGTGTATTTTAGTTACTTTTATAGCGTCATGTCATACGGGCTTCTTTTGTGGGGCAATTCTGCCGATATTAATTCAGTATTTGTGCTGCAGAAGAGAGCCATTCGCTCGATCTACCGTATGGGCCCTCGTGAGTCTTTAAGAAATGTGTTTAAGACAATAAATATACTGACTGTAGCTTCTCAATATATATATGATAACTTGGTCTATGTTAAAAAAAATATAAATGATTACAAGCTTGTAAGAGACATGCATAATTGTAACACACGTAATAAAAATAAATTGTATTATAGTGGCTCTAGACTAAAAAGAATAAACGATTCGTTTATGGGCCTGGGCATAAAAATGTATAACAAACTGCCAGAGTCTATAAAGTCCTTACCTCTAGATAAATTTAAAGTTTGCACTAAAGCGACGTTGATCGAGAAGGGCTACTACAAAGTGAAAGACTTTTTAAATGATGTTATGTGACGTTTCATTTTTGCGTGGTCATGGCTTCCCGTTCCAGTTCTTATTGGGACTCCCTTACGTTTGTTGTTAAACTCTATTTGTTGAATGTGAAGCTTTGATCATGTTCTAATGAATTATTATTAAGTTTAATGTACACATTGTCTGCAGAGTTTCTTGGCACTTCTTCTCTGCAGGGATTTTTCTTTACGAAGTGCCATTAGTTTTATTAATTTAATTTGATTAATTTTAATGACTAGTGTATATTAATGACATGTTTTTTTTTTTTTGACTTTCAATAAGTGATTTTATGATCCTTATATTGAATAAAAAGATTTTCATTTCATTTTCATTTTCATATGTATATATATGCATATGTATATAGATAAATTCTAATTTATCCATGATGGTTGTGGATAGGTCGGTACTGCTAACTATAGGTACTAAAACTTGTATATATAATAATAATATTTGGACATTATAACACCAATTGAACTACCTAGGTAAGTACATTTAAGACTTGTGTTAAGGGTACTAGTCAACGTATATTTAAGAAATATATACTTATTATATATAGATAAATACATATATAGCATATATAATCAACGACCAGACTGGAAAGCAGAAGAAAAGCGTAGTTCTTAACTCTGCCTCCACCGGGAATCGAACCCGGGACCTCACGATTAGCGTTCAGGCGTCTAACCGATCGCGCCACGGAGGTCGTCTATATATAATATCTATATATAATAAGTATATATTTCTCAAATATACGTTGACTAGTACCCTTAACACAAGTCTTAAATGTACTTACGAAGGGGCTTGTTCAATTGGTGTAATAACGTCCTACAATATTATTATTATAGATAAATACATATGTAGCATATAACCAACAATCATAGTAAAAAGCAGAAGAAAAGCGTAGTTCTTAACTCTACCTCCACCGGGAATCGAACCCGGGACCTCACGATAGCGTTCAGGTTAACCAACCGCGCTACGTAGGTCGTCAAATTTAAAAATGCAGCTAGTTATTTCAGACAAACACGGCTCATTTGTATTTGTCATAAAACCACAAAGCGAATGCAGTAATAGCGGTGACTAAACGCCTTTAACGAATGCTCAAGTGATTAATCTCATGACTCACAATGAATCATGGAGTGACAAGATTGCATACATTTTTGTGTGTATGTACAATATGTGTGATGACGACCTCGGGGTATGTAGAGATCACATATTCCTTACGTACTGTAAGGGATATGTGATCTCTATCTATCCCTCTATTAAAGTTCTAACAGATTGTCCACTCCGAAAAAGATTAAAGAAATCTAATGCCTACATACAGAATCTTAGCCGACTTCTGAGACATGTTGGGACAAAAGATAGCTAGTTAGTATTCTGTTGATGTCGTATACTAAATATACTTCTTCTATATAAAATAATAAAAATACATTTACGAAATGTGTCGAATACTACAGTGAGAGAAAACATCATGAGGAAACCTACCTGTTCCTGGAACAGGTAATAGTTAGTGCTTGTAAATGGCGACATGGCTTACCACCTGTCACATTGAGTACTGACTATCTGGTCAACACGTGGATTCTAGGTGGCTATAGAAATACTACCTTCGCCATTGCGGAGAAGGACACCTGAACCTCTGACTACCCCGCAAGGGTTTGTCGTGAACGCGTTTGTCTTTTTGTCTATATAAAAATATATGTATTCCTTAAGAAAGACAACTTTGTTTAAAAAGTGACCTACGTATTATAGTCCTGTCTCTCCCAAGTTCTGTCCACTCCGAAAAGGACTGAAGGGCGTGAATGTATATGTATGTATGCATGTTAAGTTTTTTATTAACTACCATAGGCTGTGCATTAATTTACACAGTACAGGTCGTTGTCTACAAACAGAGTAACTCGTAAACTTGTCGATTTATTATTATAATACGAATGCTGAATACATTTCGATTGAGGAATGCCGGTATAGATGATTGCAGAGTTTTGTGTATGATTAAAAAAAAATAGAAAGTAAATATTTTATATTTAGATGTTTTAGAATGTAGAAGTTCTGTTTTAAGGTAGGGGTTAACCAATAAATTTAATTTCTTTAGGGATATGTCTTTGTTTAAAGTTTTTGAAAGAAAAGATATATTACTTAATAAGTGCATACATATGTGTATTACAAAAATAAATGAAATGAAATGCTTTTTATTCTACAGAAGGATCATAAAATGACTTATTAAAAGTAAAAAAAATTTTTTTTGACTAAACTTATTAGATAATTTTAACAAAATTAAAATTAATTTAATTACATTATTAGTTAAGTTTGTACAACAAATAATTAAGAAACTTAATACATTCTATTACAATCCAACACTATCGCCATTTTATTGCCTGCCTATACACATACCTGCCGTTGCCTATACATGTTGTTACACTTTAGAGAGGCGTCAGTGACGTGATATAGGTGGCAACAGCACCTGCCTGAAGGACTAACAACCACTGACATTCGTTTCGTATCAGATTATCTTTTGTATCTACTCGTATTTCAATCCCTGTTATACACAGGTAGCTTATAGAGCTATGTCAATTTAAAGGAAAATGATTAAATGTGATCGTCGTAAAGTTTTGAAATGTACTTCAAACGTATATACTTACGAAAAACATATGTTTTTTTTTAAATTCTTTATTAAGCCATTGACCACTAAGGTTATGTCGGCTGAAGTACAAATACTGATGCCACGGCGTTTGCACTTCTTGTTATTCCATCGCAATGGTTACACCAACGGCGCCAGCCGCTACAACCTATGTTAATTTAAAGGAAAATAAGAACATGTACATATAAATTCTGAAAAATATTTGAGTTCTTACGTACAGCACAGTTTAGGTTAGTTTCCTTATATTATTTTGGTAAGCAATTCCGTATTTTTGATAAGTACTTTCAACTCAGTATTTTTGATGTTCGTATAAATACTAGACTAATTTACTCGTACATTCGTATATCTAGGTACTTAGTAATATATGTATAGTAAAGAAGGTTACGTAGGGGCCGGCCTAATAAGATATATAACAGTCAGATAGACGCTATATTGAAAAAGGTGACGTTAGGAGTACCTATAACCGCCGAGTGTGTATGAGAAGATGTATGAATGTCAGTGAAGCGAAAGTGGTCTGTCAGGATCGGGAAAAATGGGGATCCGTAATCTCTGCCTACCCCTCTACAGGGAATCAGCTTACCTTAATAAATATGATAGGTGGTGAAACCATGGCATCGTATACATTCGTTGACTATCAATTAATTCCGAAAAAATAATATTTTACTGAAAAATATTCCTACACAGTTTACATAAACATAAAACATACATTTCACGACTTGTTTATACACACTCCCTTTTTTATTATGGCAGGGTAGTCAGAGGCTTGAGTGCCCATCTCCGAAATTTCGAAGGCAAGTTAGGTTTGAGTCATTCGAAGCCCGCGTATCACTAGATAGACAGCACCCAACGTGATAGGTAGTGAACCATATCGCCATATATAGGCACTGACTATTACATATGCTGAGGGATAGGCAGATTACCTTACGATGTTTTCCCTCACCGTTAACAGTTTACCTACTTCATTATTAATTTCTGGAAGAACATTAATATACATTCACGTCTTTTAATCCTTTTAGGGGTGGAAATGATCTTCTAGGTCACTTTTCATCAACATGTGAGTTGTCATGGCATAATAGAACATTGGTGACAGGTTTCTAGCCCATCGTCTAATAGATTATTTACCCCTAGTCCCTTAGTCGCCTCCTACGACATGCAGTGAAGAACGGCAGCTAGTTAGCTTTTCAACACGTCCATGACTAGCACAGTTAAAGGTACTCATACACTACACGGCTATAAAAATACTCGCTACCATGCAGAGAATTTGTAATTTATTTTAATAGCTACACAACGTTAGTAAGAATTTCAAAAGTTGATTTAAAGTAATGTCTTTAGTTACAGACATATTTATTAATAGATAAAGTGGCTTGTACACTTTCGTGTGTGTGTGTTCGCGTTATTTAATACGGTGGGTGTGAAAGGGCCATTAAGGAGATACGAATCTAAAAATTGCTTTTGGTTAGGAATATATACTAAAAAGGTTTTAAACTTTTTGATACATAGCTTATGGGTTTGTGAAGAAACTTACATATATGTACATAACTCAGTTGTTTCTCAGGTTATATAATAAACATTTTGTTTTTATTTATTGTAATAATAGTTTTATTTTATTAATTTCATAATTATAGTTTTAAAAATGATTAGTTAATTATCGATAATAACGTTATTATAAATATCGAATGTTAAGTGTAAACAATAGGGTGATATTCTCACGTTCAAGTGAAACATTTTGGGGATTAAATTCACGTGAATTTATCCTGTATAGAAGAGGTACAGTATAGTAAATAAATCTACCACGCTAGTTTTCCTATAGAGGAGTAGGCAGAGATTATGGAAGTGTTTACAAGGAAATGATTCTTTCTAGAGGTGGTCAGAGTCTTGACCTTATTCTTAGGATTTAATAAGTAATGGCAAATATTTAAAACGAACATTGATTGTATACAAAAATAAAACAGTCCCAACCCAAACCTAACCTTTGGTGTACATTTCAGTATTTTTGATGTGCATTTAATTATGTTCCTTTTATAATACTGATACTTTTTTCACTAGGTAGTCTACTAACAACTAGGATAATAACCTTGGTAACGTTTTGACGTATAGAAATAAGTTTTTCACGGTATTACCACTCAATACAACGGTGAGGGAAAACATCGTGACGAAACCTACCTGTTCGCCGAACAGGTAATAGTTAGTGCTTGTAAATGGCGACATGGCTTACCTGTTACATTGAGTACTGACTATCTGGTCAACACGACGTTTAGGTGGCCATAGAATTACTACCTTCGAAATAGCGGAGATGGACACCTGAACCTTTGACTACCCTCAAGGGTGAATAGTCGTAAACGCGTTTATCTATTACATTCACATTCAAAGATGAACGTTATATTAATGTTGAGTAAGCAAAAACCTTTACTATACTTAATAATAATAATATTTGGGAAACTATTACACCAATTGAACTAGCCCCTTGGTAAGTTCATTTCAGACTTGTGTTAAGGGTACTAGTCAATGTATATTTAAGAAATATATACATATTCTCCAATCGCGCCACGGAGGTCGTCCTTAACTTAAATATCAGTCACTCAAGCCTTTGACTACCTCAAAAGTATAATAATCGTAATGCCAATTTAACCATTTTGTATAAAAAGGTTCACTCCTGTACTCCCTATATGATGGTCAGTGGAACAGCGTAAACTGAGACGGTTACCCCCTAGGGAAATAAAGACGAAATGTTTGGCCGTCGCTTTAGTGGCCATTCTAATTTGCTAAAGCTGTATTTCTAATTACTGGCACCTA
Source organism: Leucoptera coffeella (assembly GCA_030578115.1). Taxonomy (NCBI): domain Eukaryota; kingdom Metazoa; phylum Arthropoda; class Insecta; order Lepidoptera; family Lyonetiidae; genus Leucoptera; species Leucoptera coffeella. The sequence goes on along the minus strand of JAMBLF010000426.1, from coordinate 216,159 downwards.
TATTGATAGATATATGTCTACTTCAAAGTCTTAGTATGTTAACGGGTAGATAATGAAGTGAAAGGCAAAAAAGAATGTTTAACAGTATCTTTATTAAGACTTGTAGTAGGTTAATTTGAATTTTGTATTGATATAAATTATACTGAATACACAATCAAATTTGACATAAAAAGAAAAAAAATACATTAATTTAAAAGAAATTATTTTTCCTAAAAATAATTTTCTCTATGATTAACGGGTATATATTACCTATTTATACAGCAGATATAAAGTAGTCATTATGTATTTGACTCCTATATTGAAATACATATTATATAACTGTTGCTATAACACCATAATATAATCATCTATTCTGCAATTTAAAAAACTCGTATTTTATTTTCGTATGAACGATAGTCTAAAAAGTATGTATAAGTGTTGTGTTGTTATCACGATCTCCGTGGCCCGAACGGTGGAGGCAGAGTTAAGAACTACGCTTTTGTTCTGCTTTCCCGTCTGGTCGTTGATTCTACATGCTATATATGTATTAGTCTGTCTATAATAAGTATGTATTATTTAAATTTACGAAGACTAGTACTCTTAATACAAATCTTAAATGAACTGATAAAAAGGCTAGTTCAATTGGTGTAATATTGTCCTGAATATGAATATATACGTATATACTGGAGTATACGTCTAAAATAACTCCCTACTCTAGTCGGAAACATAGATCTATAGCCCATAAAGCGGAATGCACCCACTAATAGGCCAGTGGACGGGTTAATAGTAATTCAAGGTGATGAGTAATATCGGTTGAGGGGCTTAATTGCGAGAATAATTCATCTGCGGCGTTTATTAACGGAGATAGCGAAATGGGTAGAAATGCAACGCCCTTGTGGTTGGTAAATGGCGAGAGGGATTGAAAATGGCGGAATAATGTGGTATCGTGTAGTAGGATTTGTGTAGATTTTTTTTTAGGCGTTTTATAAGAGGTTGAGAGTTTAAAAAAAAACTACAAACTTATTTGTGTGGTTTTATGAAACCATGGTAAAAGTTAAACTTTTTTCATAATATAGTCATTAAACTAATTATTAATGTTGTAGCTTTAGAAATGTTTAGTATATATAGAAAAGGGAGGATTGGTACTATTACACTTTAACCAAACAGCTTGAGACGATCTAATAAAAGTTTCACTTTAACCATATATTATCATCTGTCATAACAACAAATATAAATATACCTAGAATGAAAATTCATTCTTTTAGAAACACTCTTATATAGGTTCGCTTAGCTACAAATATTGTGTAACGGACGGTAGGATTAAAGGACGTAATTGTATATGTATAGATATAAAACTTTTTACCGGCCGTCATTTACAGTGCGTCCGCACACCGCTTAATAAATACTCACCGTTTCCTACACCTCGTTATAATTTCCCCGGTTAGAGGTAATAACACGTTTACCCGATACGGGTAGGCAGATATCTCGCTAAATACTGACCACACAAAGGCATTAACATTTTTAATCATACAAACCTTATGTTTATGGTGCTTTAAACAATATGTTACGGTTATGAAAAAGGGTTCGATGTGTGTGTATTTTAACTTGTAATGCTATTTCGTAGTACACGTGAGTAAAAGACAAAAGTGTTCACTACCATTAGCCTTTGAGAGTAGTCAAAGGTTCAAGTGTCCATCTCCGCAATTGCGAAGGTAGTAATTCTATGGTCACCAAAACACACATATTGACCAGATAGTCAGAACTAAATGTAACAGGTGGTAAGCCATGTCACCATTTACAAGCACTGACTATTACCTGTTCGGGCACAGGTAGGTTTCCTCACGATGTTCACGTGAGTAATTACATACATAGGTTAGTTTTATTTCTCATAACTTAATAATTTATACTAACTATAGTAAATTGACAAAATTGGCCTGTTACATTGAGTACATTCGCAAATGCGGAGATGGACACTTGAACCTCTGACTACTCCGTAAGGGTTAATGGTCGTGAACGCGTTTGTTTTTGTCTTAATTGACGAAAGGAAAGTCTAATATCTTTACACGTAAATTATGTGGAGCGGTTACGTAGTGGGTATGGAAAATAAGACATATTATCACAGTCATCTATCTATTTAGATCACATATTGAATAAGATTGACGTCTAAATACCTATATGATAGATATACTAAACCTAAACTAAAAGATAAGTCTCCGAAGTTCTGTCTACCTACAAGAAGAACTTGAGCACAAACAAGCCATTCGTTAGTTGAATAGTGTCTTATTGGATTGCCTTATAAAATTTCATAGTAATCAGATATGGTATTTGGGCCCCGCAATGCAAACGTATAATAGATATCAATTGCGAAACATACCATAAATTCTCAAATACTATTTTATTATTTATTCCAAAATCGTGGGATGCGGTACTGTAGTTTCCAAGTATAGTTTTTGAGGTTCAGTAGTTTGGTCTTTAAGTTAGACACACAAATTTTGTGAAGCTTAGAAAGTGAATATGATGTCATATTACAGACCAGAAGCTCAAGTCTACTAATGCGTTTTAGCACAACGCAGTTCAATATCAGATCAGTTATAGTGTGAAGTTTGTAGTGGATTCGCAAGAATAACAAATTTCACAATTGAAATCAGAAACAGTGTCAAATTTAGCTTTTAAATTGGCGAAATTTGTCATTTTGCTTATCCACTACCAACTTCACACTATTACTGATCTGATCTGAAGTATAAGTGAACATGGGCCCCAGTTCTGATTCCTGAAACGGTATAGACCGGCGCGTGTACGAAAAAAATACTGATATGATTATAACAAATTTGGCTAAATAGTCATATATTGGTTTTCACTAGCTAATATCATTGAAAAAGTGATATGTGACCACCTCGCACTGAATAAGTTAATAGCTATCGAAAACTCATATTGAATATCTCCTTAAGCCTGTAAAATCGATCATGACAAAATAATTTCACTTGATTGTTCTCCATGCATAAGCCTGACGACCACCGTGGTGCGATTGGTTAAACACCTGAGCGCTAACCGAGAGCTCCCGAGTTCGATTCCCGGTGGAGGCAGAGTGCTCGACTCCTCGTTGATTAGATATGCTATATATGTGTTTATCTATGTAAAATATGTATAAATTTCTTAAATATACGTTGACTAGTACCTACCCTTAACATAAGTCTTAAATGAACTTACCAAAGGACTAGTTTCATTGGTGTAATAATGTCCTAAATATTGTTATTATTGTAAATATTATGTTATACATTAGAATTTTTTTTTATCGATATTCTATATTAAATAAACTACCTATCTTTTTCATAAATTTCTAGTAAATACATATTTTATTATTTGCACAAAGCACTTTGCTTACCCAATCAGCACATCACTACACGCACGATCTATAGCCCAAGGCTCGGCTTCGATTGTGGCTTAATTTCTGGTAAACACATATCTTAGTACTTGCACAAAGCACATTACTTGCCCAATCAGCACATTACTACACGCACGATCTATAGCCCAAGGCCTGGCTTCGATTGTGGCTTCTCTGCGTGGGCATAACCTTCACCCACTAAGCCAAACGTTTATCATTCCCTCTTTCAACTGCACCATCGTGATACGTGGCTAGTGATTGCTTCATTTACATACATACTCAGCTAAATCAAAGGATAGAGATCGCGCCACATAAGTTGGCAGACGGCAAACTTGGAACTAAATTTGACGTTTCCGCCATTTTGTATGACAGGTAAATTCAGTAATACCAGCGTTGTGCTTTTGCTCACTTTCTTTGTAATTTTTATGTTTGTTAAGGGTGATTAATAATAAATTGATTTCCGGAGTTTCTTGTTAGTTCTTCTCCAAGCTAGGGTCTCCGATGAACTAACCTCGGTAAATAATATGTAAAGACAATGCTCAGTGCCATGTTTGAAATAGTTTTTTTACATACATACATACACATCACGCCTGATTCCCTGTAGAGGGGTAGGCAGAGATCACGGATCCCCACTTGTCCCGGTCCTGATAGACCACTTTCGCTTCATTGACATTCATACATCTTCTCATACACTCTCGGCGGTTATACCACCTAACGTCACCTTTTTTCAATATAGCGTCTATCTGACTGTTATACGTCTTATTAGGCCGGCTTCATTAGATTAGCTATAACCACCGAGTGTGTATGGTGTATGGAAGGAGTCAGGAGATTAATGGGGATCTGTTATCTGCTTACACCTCTGTATGTATGTTGCTTAGTTGACATTAGATGCGAGGTTGTTTGGATACTGGTAATATTAAGAGAATCCTGAATAATCGAGTTATTTAACCTATAATTGTAAGAACCAACTAAGTGTTAAAAAGGGTTTTTGGTGCATGGCAGGCTAACAATCTTTTACAAATAGTCCATTTTAATGCCAGGATAATTCTAGTTTTAATAGTTCATTTATTGTTTTCTTAATGATGGCAATCCGTATTCACGATTAGCCTCTACCAGATGTGTAATATTATTTCTTCTTTTTTGACGAAATGATAACGATGTAAATGAAAAGATGAGGAAGAAAAAATTTAATCGATATTTGTGAAACAATGAAAGTGATGCCTTCAGTCAGGAATCCAACACAAATCATGGTCGAAGAATCTTTTTTACAAAATTTTCTAAATACGCCATCTTTAATTTATATTCACAACACTAAACTACCATTTTAATAAACATAATCCGCCATTCTTACGCTATTTAAAAGCATTAACATCTAATTATAAATTACGACGACAAAAAACACATTTCCGAAGAAAAAAATTCATCATCATCATCAGCCTGTATCAATCCACTGTTGGACATAGGCCTCCCCCAAATGACGCCACTTCTCCCTGTCAGTGGCCGTTCGCATCCATTCGATGCCGGCCAACCTGCCCAGGTCGTCTTCCCACCTTGCCGGGGGGCGCCCCACACTACGTTTACTGAGACGCGGTCTCCACTCTTGGACTTTTTTGCTCCAGCGACCATCAGTCCTTCTACATACGTGACCAGCCCAACTCCACTTCAGCGTGCCAACTCTTTTCATAATGTCGGTTACTTAAAGAAAAAAAATACACTAGATTTAAAGCTAATCATATCGACACTGCTTTAACTTACCTAAAACGTATTACAATCCCTTTTCACTCGGTCACCGACACCAGAACCATAGATTAATCGGCTTGTCTTTCTGATAACACTCAAATATATTTCTAAGCCATCTAGGTCATAAGGTTAGGTACCCTAAAAGGTATTCAGCCCGTAGCTAGTCCGACCTTTATCCTAAGATAATCTCCACAGACCTAGATAGGGTAAAAGACCATAATTCAGCTATGGCCTATGACTTTACCTAGAAATTTGACTTTCGAAACCATGGGCGTAGGGCCTAATTCCTGAAGATATCATCTGATACACGACATTATGGATTTCGCACGATCTGGTGGGAAGTACAGTGGGTTGAATACCTAATAGAATAAATGTTTTTGGGTCATTAGTGAAATTGTTGAATTGTGCGGCGATGGATACTGGAACCTCTGACTACCCCGCAAGGGTTAATGTTCGTGAACGTGTTTTTTTTGTTGATTAACAGATATTATATTTTATATAATTTTAATGAGTGTAAGACTATATAAATAAAGTCCTGAGCTAGTCTAGGAGTCCCGTGCTAGCTGGGACGTAAAAAGAATGCTAACTAGCTGCCGCTCTTCCCGGCATGTCATAAGAGGCAACCAAGGGACTCGAGATCAATAGAATCTGTTGCGCTCGACAATAGGCTAACAATATATTATTATTACCATTGTTTTATATTACAACCCGAATATTCATGCTAATAAGTGACCTTGGAGATATTGTGGTCTCTAAGGTTCTGACCAACCCGAAAGGGATCAGAGGGCGTGTATTTATATATCTCGTAGCAATAGTATTTATTTTAATGTCTTCAATATATATATGTATGTACAGCATAATCAATAAATTTAATGTCTGCAATATGACTAAAATTTGCAATAATTAGATTATAGTAATTCTATGGACACCTCGAACCCACGTGTTAAGCAGATAGTCAGTACTCAATGTGACAGCTGGTCAGTTATATCGCCATTTATAAACACGAACTATTACCTGTTCGACGAACAGGTAGGTTTCCTCACGATGTTTTCCCTCACCGTATAATTACCTCTGACTACCCCGCAAGGGTTAATGGTCGTGAATGCGTTTGTTTTTTGTTTGTTTAGTTTATAGTCTGTAAAATGAAAAACGTTTCATAATACCACACAAATCATTTTATTTATTCTGCAACTAAGTACCTGTACCTCCGCTGTTTGATCTTGGAATAGGTTAACGAGCCCCCAAGTTTAGTTGTAACAAGACATCGATTTGTGTTGGGCTCGAGGGGCTGGCAGCCTTTGTTCATTGAGATATTCAACTACTATTTACAACGTGTGTTTAATAAGGTTAGTTAGGGTTGTATTTATGATCTGGGCTATTATGGGACACGACACAATATATGATGTATTAGAAGAATATATGTACATAACATTCATACACATATTCACATCTCTACATCCCCAACGGGTTAGGCAGAGACCATCGATCGACAGACATCTTGAATAGGTTACAAACTCATACATGCTCTTCTGTTCTTCACACTACGTATACCCGCCTTGAGAAGAATGTCTCCAATTTGATCTGTATAATATATACGTTGACTAGTACCCTTAACACAAGTCTTACATTTTCTTAACAAGGGGCTAGTTCAATAAGTGTAATAATGTCCGAAATATTATTATAATGTATATGGTACAACAATATATGTGTATACAATGTTATAAGGTATATATATATACGTTTCTTAGTAGGAAATCAACATAATTCAATAATTTGCATTAATAGAATACTTACATACATACACATAACGCTCGTTTCCATACAGAAGGGTAGGCAGACAACCCATTACTTTCGATTCTCACAAAACACTTACGCTTCACTTACACCCATACACCTCATACACACTGGGCGCTTATAGTTACTTTTAAAACTAAGCGTTAATTTACGAAATGTATCGAATCAGTGAGAGGAAACATCGTGAGGAAATCTACTTGTTCCCCGACCAGGTAATAGTTAGTGCTTGTAAATGGCGACATGGCTTACCACCTGTCACATTGTGTACTGACTATCTGGTCAACACTTTATACGAGGTGGCCATAGAATTACTACCTTCGCAATTGCGGAGATGGACACCTGAACCTCTGACTACCCAGCAAGGGTTAATGGTCGTGAATGCGTTTGTCTTAATTGACATAAGAAGTTCACTTGTCACTTAATGAAGTAGTCAGTTGATTGAGTGACGAATGGTGACCTTAAAGGGTACTGTCTACCGCGTTCACTAATTAAGTCGCCATGCTACCCTTTGACTCTAATTGGGAGTTAAATGTCTTTATAACTGTGACACGGTCCTTTATAAACACTTAATACGAGTTAAAGCTAGTGTAAACATATTGAAAAAAGGTAGAAGTATCCCTTTATAAACACTTAATACGAATTCAAGCTAGTGTAAACAGATATATTATTCAAAAAGGTAAGAAGTACTTATAACTGCCGAGTGTGTATGAGAGTCAATGAAGCGAAAGTGGTTTGTCAGGATCGGGATGGATAGGGATCCGTGATCTGTGCCTACCGTTATACAGGGAAACAGGCGTGATGTGTATGTATATATAAACAAACACGTTCACGACCATTATGCCTTGTAGGATAGTCAGAATTTTGAGTGTTCATCTTAGCAATACAGAGGTAGTAATTCTATGGCCTTTATTCTATCCTATTTCTTGTTCTAGGACATGCAGGTAAGAACGGCACTTAGTTAGCACTCTTTTTAAGTCCCAGATTACATGGGATTTAGTACAAACTATAATAATATTATTTAGGACACTATTACACCAACTGAACTAGCCCCTTGGTAAATTCATTTAAGACTTGTGTTAAGGGTACTAGTCAGAAATGTATATTTATTATATAGTATAATCAATACCCAGACTAGAAAGAAAAAGAAAACAGTAGTTCTTACTGCCTCCATCGGGAATCGAACTTGGGACCTCACGATTAGCGTTAAGTTGATTAACTCTACGTACCACGGAGGTCGTCAAAACTAGTATATAACATAACCTAATGTGTTCCTAAGAACATAATTGTGATGACTGCCGCGTCGTTCGCGCATAAATAATAAAAGCACAACGATGTGGCAGCCGTGTTTTGTTTTGACAAAAAACATCAACGCATCAGGCTGCATGGCGATATTAAATCTTCGAGGCGAATGGATTATGAGTGTAAGGGCTTGTTTATATTGGTGTGATGTGTCGCGGCGGCTCGTGGGTAAAAGTCGTAGGATTTTGTAAAAAAATGTGGTTAGTTTGGTATTGTAAGTCAAAAGAAAAAGCTCATAATACTTAAGTTTATGGTTAGGTTACTTAGGTTAATGCTGGAAGAAATAAATCACTATATCTTAGACAATTGTTTAAGTTATAAAAGAAATCTTCTGATAATCATTTAAGTTATCAAAGAAATCTTCTATGCCTATAATCTACTAACACTGGACTGTTTTATGTACAATTGCATTATAAAACAAGTTATTAAAATGTGGTTCTTGAGAATATAATTGAATCCGCTACTCAAACATTATTCGTTTGATAAATGTTTCATTTATGACTTTTTCGTGTCCATTTTCTTATAAAACTAATTTAACCAAAAATGAGATAGAGGTTAAATAATTTAGCACACATTCTTCTCAATTTATATGCATCCAAACTTCAAAAAGTTACTAAATTGGATCAATGTTATTAGTGCACATAAGTCGCACCTCCCTCTCACACCAATGTGAACAGTTCCCTACCCTGCATAAACGCTCCGTGTTTTTTGAGACTAAATGCCAACTTGGTATCACAATCAATCGCGGATGAAGCTATAAATTATTATAATACCTTCGGAAATTGTTTTTAAAACGATGCCCTGCCCGCTTTTATAGATAAACAGCTCTGGTGTTAAGCTGCGATTATATTGGTCATGTTAAATGGGTGCTAGCTGGTACGTAAGAAGATTGGTTCGATTCCCGGTGGAGGCAGAGTTAGGAACTACGCTTTTCTACTGCTTTCCACTCTGGTCATTGATTATATACGCTATATGTATTTATCTATATATAATATGTATATATTTCTTAAAAATACGTTGACTAGTACCCTTAACACCACCGTACACAAGTCTTAAATGAACTTACCAAGGGGCTAGTTTAGTTGGTGTAATAATGTCCAAATATTATTATTATTATTGGTAACTGGATGTCTTTCTTTTCAACATGTCGTTTAAGACAATTAGGAGTAGTCCTAGTGGATGATGAGCTAGCGATCTGTCACTAGTATTCTAGATTAATGCCATCAAAACCCGAATAGCAATGCTATTATAGGTGACCCTTTCTATGTATCGGAAGTTTTGCCCAGCCACCTAAGGATGTAAAAGATTACACATCCGTTAATATGTTTTGCGTTCTTCTTTGGATACATAAGTAACCAGTGAGAGTATTATCAGAGTTATAGAACAGAGAAAACAAATTGGTAGACTCCCTATCTATGTAGAGTACTACGGTAGAGTACCTACGTTTTTCATTTTCATTCATGTACATGTTTCCCCCCATGCTAGATGGACCGATGACCTGAAAAAAGTCGCTGGTAGTGGTTGGCTGAGAGCCTCGAGTGATCGTGTTTTGTGGCGTAAACTTGGGGAGGCCTACGTCCAGCAGTGGATTGACATAGGCTGATTGATTGTTATGTTTTTTGTGACTAAGTTTTAAAGCAAACGTTTTGTATTATTATTATTATAATATTTGGACATTATTACACCAATTGAACTAGCCCCTCGGTAAGTTCATTTAAGACTTGTGTTAAGGGTACTAGTCAACGTATATTTAAGAAATATATACTTATTATATATAGATAAATACATATATGGCATATATAATCAACGACCAGACTGGAAAGCAGTAGAAAAGCGTTGTTCTTAACTCTGCCACCAACGGAAATCGAACCCGTATTATTATTATTGTGTTTACTAAAACGTATGATTTTTCATCCTCTTTCCAATATGAACACCACCTTAGTCTCGTTACAGCCCTGCAGGGAGGTCTGAGCGGGTCAACCGATACATCGCATCGCGGCTAAATTAATAATCGACTCGTTACCGATTCGATACGATGCTGGCACATAATGTGATACATGGGCGCTGCTGTGTGATAGCTAAGGAAATAACTGCCTTTCTACTATGGTTGGTGGGTTAAAGGTTGATCGTTATGTTGTAGCTCAGTTGTTTCTTGACTCTGTATCAGTGGGTACAGGGTTCAAATCCCACTTGAGCAATGATGGAAATGAAGTTTAATGAATTGTAATGTACATTTACGTAATAACATTACATTTACGAAATGCGTTGAATACTACGGTGAGGGAAAACATCGTGAGGAAATCTACCTGTTCCCCGAACAGGTTATTAGTTAGTGCTTGTAAATGACAACATGGCTTACCACCTGTCACATTGAGTACTGACTATCTGGTCAACGCATGGGTTCAAGTTGGCCATAAAATTACTACCTTCGCAATTGCGGAGATGGACACCTGAACCTCTGACTACCCCGCAAGGGTTAACGGTCGTGAACACGTTTGTTTTTGTCTTTTTTGTTATATTGTGAAGGAATACGTAAGAAAATACTTTTATATATTGGTTATCTGTTGCAAAGTGGTTATAATGACTAAAGACTTTTGCTATGTAGACTGAAGTTTATCAAGATTCTGGCAACCTAATAAGTGATCGAAGTCATTATCATTCTTTATACTAATATTGCATATACATATATATTTATATATACACAATATTAATATAAGTTCCGAACGGCCACTGACAGGGAGAAGTGGCGTCATTTGGGGGAGGCCTATTTCCAACAGTGGATGCATACAGGCTGATGATGATAGAATTTATTATAGCCCTAAAAAGAATTACTCCTCAATTTAGGATATGGTCGAATCTCTGACTACCTCACATTGATAACAGTCGTGTACTATCAGTTATGTTCATAAATAATGTGTTTGCTTCAATCAGTTCCTCAAATCTGAGATGCAATTAATATCGCGCCTCTGACTGCCAGGAGTGGGCACGATTTCGAAATTAAAAACAATAGAAAGTACCTATCTATTACAGATCGTGTGATTGTTAGAATAACCGATTTCGAAAATGGAAGACTATGTATGTATTGAAACTTTTATTGTGGCATATCTTAAGTGACAGGACAAAAAGACAAACAAACGCGTTCACGACCATTAACCCTTGTAGTCAGAGGTTTAGATTTCCATCTCCGCAATTGTGGAGGTAGTAATTATATGGACACCTCGAATCCACGTGTTGACCAGATAGTGAGTACTCAATGTGACAGGTGGTAAGCCATGTCGCCATTTACAAGCACTGACTCTTACCTTTTCGGGTAACAGGTGGGTTTCCTCACGATGTTATCCCTCACCGTATAATTCTAATTCGTTTACTAAGGGACTAGGGATATAATTATTAAATATTAAAACCTGACTTAAATAATCCATATTAATATAATAAATATCATCCTGATTCCAAAAGTGTCTGAGTCCTCAAAGTGACCGAATGGACATTATGTTTCTAACGTTCTGTTTACCTTAAAAGCATAAAATATAGACGGAGTATGTATACTCGTAAATCATTAAAAGTCAAAGTCAAATGTTTTTATTCAACATAAGTACCAGTCGTCTATAGTGGTAGTCTATAGTATAGAAAGTTGAAAATACAAATAATTATTTTCGGCTGAAAATTTAGACAATGGTGATGCCAAACTGGCTAAATAAGTTCGCTTTGGGATAAGATTTGGATCCTCAACTGGAACGAACCGAAGAACAATGAAGAGAAGAATTGCAGCTTCGATTTCGTTTTTCTTCGGTTGTAGCGGCTGGCGGCGTTGGTGTAACCATGGCGACTGAATAACAAGAAGTTCAAACGCCGTGGCATCAGTGTTTGTACTTCAGCCGACATAACCTTAGTGGTGAATGGCTTAATAAAGAATTAAAAAAAAAACATAAGTACAAGTATAGTACATTCATTGAAAGTCAAAACATTTGCCTGACACTTGTTGTCTCTAAGCATTGAAATTCTACCGTTTAATTCTAATCTAATTAAGCAAGTCTCGTGCTAGTCTGGGACGTAAAAAATGGTAACCATCTGTCTTCTTTAGGTAACAAAAGTAGTTTTAAGAGATTCGCAATTTATACTCATGATTAATAACTAACGGGACTTATCGCGTAAGTTTTTATATAATAAAGTTACCTTTTATTAACCCGACGTTTCGGCTACGTCGCAGCAGCCTTGGTCACGGGCAGACAAAATCTAATATATACGATGGGCTAGCAACCGAATAGCAATATTCCATCATAATTCCATTCTATGTATGTCCTAGACTGTAGTCGGTGCCTAGGTTTCCATCCTATCGTCCAATAAATCGCCAGAGGTCACCTAATCGATTGGCTAGCCGCGAGAAACAATTTCCAAAGCATTATTATAATTTATGGCTTCATCGGCACTTGGACGGTCACGAATTATGTGCCGGTCTGTTCTTGTATGGGCTGGTTATATGTGGTCTGGGGTTGAGAGTGTTCTTGGTTTAGCTGATGGGGATTTTGGATGATCAAAGCTCAACATATACAATTCAATGACATATTGTGTTGACTTTTACAGGCACTACGTGTACGTTAAATGTAGTAAAATTTACATTGATTACATGTTTTTACATCGTCAAACATATTAAAATTCCCTTTTTTTTTCAAGTAAAGTACTGCTCTATGTCAGAAGGTAAATATGACGAAAATATGTTCATTTTATTCATCCTGATTTATTCATTCCGTATTTTCTATAACCAGTAATATATACAAACTAAAATAATGATAAGCATTTCTGGAATAGTGAATAAAACTTCATATTGAAAACAAACTTAAAATCTAAAAGAATTTTGGCAACTCATAGTAACCTTCTCTTATTCACCCGAAAAAATATTACTATTAAAATAATTTCATCTCCCATATAAAAACACAACTTTAAACTATACACAAACACACCTACCAACGGCATGGGAGTCGCCCGTTCGAATCCCCGTTTGGGCAAAGAAATCGCCAGCGATCGTGACCATACAAAGGTCAGTCTAGTTTGTTCTTTGGAAATACAATTAGGATTTCCTGAGTTATGCCCTTTGTGGTGTTGGTTCCTTATCCATTTTAGTATCTGATTCTATGATTGTACTTGTATGGGAGTGTAAAACCTGTATTTATTATAGGTATTTTGTAATTCTCTAATATTCTAACTGTTTATTAAGTTTACAATCATTGAATAAAACTAAATATGTTCATTTTTTAAGAGATTCGCGATTTATACTCATGATTAATAACTAACGGGACTTATCGCGTTTGTTTTTATATAATATAGTTACCTTTATTAACCCGACGTTTCGGCTACGTTGCAGCAGCCATGGTCACGGGCAGACTTAATAAAGGTTAATAAAGGTAACTTTATTATATAAAAACAAACGTGAAAACTCCCATTAGTTATTAATCATAAATATGTACAAATTAAAACATAAAAAACTTAAATCTAACAAAAAGTAAATATATACACAGCGCCACTAGTGTGTGTCCCCCGTACTAGTTTAGGACGTAAAAACAATGCTAACTAGCTGTCGTTCTTCCCGGCATGTAGGAGGCGACTAAGGGACTAGGGGTGAATGGAATCAATTGGACGATAGGCTAGCAACTTGCATAAATGTTCCAAGTAACATCGCAACTCCTTCGAATGAATATTCATGCATTGTGTCTTCGAGGTTCTATTCAACCCAAAAGGGATAAAAGAACGTGTATCTATATTCACATATATGTATAGTATCTGAATAAAGCAGAATTTAAGGAAGTGTGTGTATTTTTAGATATATATGTGTATACTATGTAAAAAAATTGTTCTTTTCTTTCTATTCAATTTACTATGTCCATACACTAGTGTTTTCTTAACTTCTTTATTCAGTTGGTTCAAGAGCTTTTAAGAGGCGACTAAGGGCCTTATTGTCCGCATATAATCACGCCGCACTCGTTAAAGGTGGGAGGCAGACACTTAACCTTCTTACGCCCACTGTACCGGCCGTTAAGATACACAATTGTTTTATTGTTGCTTAGCGGTCAAGTAGGAATATTTTTACCGTTGCATCGTGTTAGTTTGGGACGTAAATGTAAAGCAGCTAGCTGCCTTTTATATATCTTGTTCCTAGTTGAAATTGAAATGCAATCTACATACACATCACGCCTGATTCGCTATGGAGCGGTAGGCATAGATCACGGATCCCCATTTGTCCCGACCGTAAAAGAAGACTAAGAGATTTACTCAAAAGGTTGCTTTGAGCATTGCCTAGTTACCATTTAACAATATTTCTATGACGAAATATCCCTTCAGGAATTCTTTGTAAACATAATACATTCAAGACCTTTAACCCTTTCGGGATGGAGAGTACCTAGAGGCCATGTAAACATCTCCTTATTCACTTATTAGCATGAATATTGGGATTATTAAGTCATATGGAACAATGGTAACAGGTTGCTAGCCTATCGCCTAATTAATTACATCTTACGACGTGCCGGAAAGAACGGAAGCTAGTTAGCATTCTTTTTACGTCCCAGCTACCACGGTACTGACAACGAAAACAAACGCATTCACGACCATTAACCCTTGCGGGGTAGTCAGAGGCTCAGGTTTCCATCTCCCCAAATGCGAAGGTAGTAATTCTATGGACACCTCGAACACGTGTTGACCAGATAGTTAGTACTCAATGTGACAGGTGGTCAGCCATGTCGCCATTTACAAGCACTAACTATTACCTGTTCGACGAACAGGTAGGTTTCCTCACGATGTTTTCCCTTACCGTATAATTCGATGCATGTGGTAAATGTGTTTTTATTACGAAAATGTACATAGAAATTCATTAAACTTCTTTTCCATTGGTACATGGTCAAACGGGATTTGAACCATACCTCTAGACACCCATACCCCTGACTACCCTACCCAACGATATAGTATAATCATTAATCCTAAATATCTGTGTTGCCATGTTCAAGTTATTTATATGATATGGCAACACTGGACAAGTGAGTTGAGAAGTGCGTCCGCTATATACTAAGTCGTTATAAACTGTAATGGGGATACAGAGATGTAAGGCTCAGATGGGATAGTAAATTTACGCTTCACTACTTGTATATACAGACTCCTTTTATTGTGGTAAGGTAGTTACAGCCAGGTAATAGTCAGTGCTTGTAAATGGCGACATGGCTTACCGTCTGTCACATTGAGTACTGACTATCTGGTCAACACGTGGGTTCGAAGTGGCCATAGATTTACTACCTTTGCAAATGCGGAGATGGACACCTAAGCCTCTGTCTGCCCTGCAAGGCCCTGGTCGTGAACGCGTTTGTCTTTTTCCTTGTAGTTAGAGCCTTGAGTGCCCATCTCCGAAATTTCGAAGGCATGTTAGGTATGGGTCATTCAAAGCCCGCGTTGCATTAGATAGAGAGCACCCAACGTAATAGGGAGTGAACCGTATCGCCGTATACAGGCACTGGGTATTACTTATCCCGACGGATTACTAGTTTATAAATATACATTCACATTCTTTAATCCCTTTCGTGGTGTACAGAACCTCAGAGATATAATATTTTTGGCAGTCACTTTTTTGGCATAAATGACGTTGTAATGTTGTATGGAACATTGATGACAGCTTGCTAGCTCATCGTCTAATAGATTCCATTGACTCCTAGTCCCTTACTCACGTCTTACGACATATATCAAGTAAAAATTCGGGTTTCAAGTGGCCCAAAGCCGCTAGAATACTCAGTTTATGGAATACACTCAACTTCTGACTATACCGAAAGGGTTTACCGTCGTGACACATACGTCTATGTTCAAATGTTTTAAATGTTAATTAGTTAGTCCTATCTATACATATAAGTTTTCATATCACTGTTACCGCAAAATTATTTACGATACAAAATAAAGTCATAGCTTACGCCTTGGCGATATACTAAAAACAATTTCACATGTGAAAAGGCATTTTAACATAATAATTACTTTGACTTTGTACCTGTGATGGAGTTGGGAGTTACGATCGGACCATTTGCGGTGGATTAAGAAGCGTTTAGGTGAGTACTGGTGGGCAGAAAAGGATTAAGGGATATTGATACATCTGTGAGTATTTGATAGGTGAATACAGAATCTTGAAGCACATAGTAATTGCTAAGTAGGTTAACTACTTACCTTAATTTTAAATAAAATGTTTCACGTATCATCAAAAACTTCAGGACGCGCCTGGCCTGTCCACGGCTTGTAGATTACAATTATCAAGAACACGCTAGGCGTGTTGCTGGCATTGAATGTGTTTGTGAGTCAAAGATTTATGTTTGTTTAATTTTTTGATTACATGAGGGATTACATAATCCAATCCAGACGATAAAGTAGTATATTGTAACGTCGACGGACTTAAAATCTATAGTTTTGATTACTTACTATATGGTGATGAATAAGTAATCAGATTTTATCTCGAAAATTTGGCAATAATAAGAAAACTTAACTATGAAAATTACTGAAAATTGGAATCGAAGTCAGTCCTCTTATTCGGTTGCGAGAAAGGTTCGTCAGGAAGGATATATCTGCCAGGATCCAGGAGTCTATCAACAAGTGCGTCCAGACGCTTAGGATCTTCTGGCCACTAACGATCAGGAACACGGAACTGCGGATCCGGAGAAGAATGTGGCGATGGATTGACACACATTGGGAAAAACAGAAGATCAGAGGCAAAGACAAACGCCTTCACGACCATGAACACATGCGGGGTAGTCAGAGAATCAGGTATCCATCTCTGCAATCGCGGAGGAAGTAATTCTATGGCTATCTCGAGAACCCACGTGTTGACCGTAAAGTTAGTTCTCAATGTGACAGGTGGCAAGCCATGTCGCCTTATAAAAGCACTAACCATTACCTGTTCCGGGAACAGGTAGATTTCCTCACAATGTTTTCCCTCACCGTAGTATTCAACGCATTTCGTAAATGTATTTTTATTACGAAAATGTACTAATAAATTCATTAAACTTCATGCTCAAGCGGGATTCGAACCCTGTACCCACTGATACAGAGCCAAGCCCTAAACATTGAGCTACGTCGTATTAACAGAAGATCGTCACTCCATAGTAGCTCTGTAATAGTTGCCCCAAGGTTCTCGAAAGGTTGAAAGGCCAAAACAGAGCTGGCGCCGATCCGTCAAAAAGCAGGCTCTCGGTATTGGTTTGCCAAGGACTGCGATTGAAGTCATCGCGCAGGATAGGCTCAGGTGGCATGCTTTCTTTAAGGCCTGAAATCCCTGAAATCCCTGATGAGGTAAGTAAGTAAGTTAATAAAAACGCTTTAATAATTTTTATTTTTAATATGTACCGAATGACTTTAGCACCGACCAGTCCTCGGGCAGCCATTACAGGTCATCAATCAAGCCCCGCCCCCGGCTACGACACGCACTTGGTCTCTACACCACTACTCATTAATGGGTTGCTTCTGAAGGATCTATTAGTTCTATACTAGGGCCTCCTACATACATACACATCACGCCTGTAGAGGGGTAGGCAGAGATCACGGATCTGTCCCGATCCTGACAGTTCGCGTCATTGACATTCATACATCTTCTCATACATTCTCGGCAGTTATAAGAACTCCTAACGTCACCTTTTTTCAATATAACGTCTATGTGACTGTTATATGTCTTATTAGGCCGGCCTAATACAGTAGCTATTTATATACTAGAACCTACAAACTACTACAGGGGCCCAAGTCAACTAATCCAATGATTCCGAACAGGTTCCGACAAAAGACTAGCGTTGCGTTCGCCATCAAACGCAACATACCCAGCTGAATTGGAACCTTTTTGCTGCGACAATAACGTCTAATAATGCTTTTTACACAATCAGTTCAATATCACTTCAGTAAAAATGTGAAATTGTTCGAGAATAGCAATAATGATTAATTTGACAATTTTTAAGGCGTAGTTGGTCACTTTTGCAGTCATTATTGGTGAAATTTGACACTTTTGCTAATCCACTACCAATTTCACACTAATACTAAAGCGAAATTGAACTTCGGTTGTGCTATATCTCATTAGTTTACTACTTTAGACTTGGCTTAAAAGTTATTAAATATAGTTGCTCTATGCTTCAGTTCATTTTATTTCGATATACACAAAAGACAAACACGTTTACGACCTTAAACCTTGCGGGGTAGTCAGAGATTCAGGTGTCCATCTTCACAATTGTGAGGGGTAGTAATTCTATGACCTCAAACCCACGTGTTGACCAGATAGTAAGTGTGACATATGGTAAGCTGTGCCGCCATTTACAAGCACTGACTATTGCCTGTTCGAAGAACATGTAGTTTTCTTCACATGTAGGTTCTAGAGTCCATATCCGCAATTGCGGAGGTAGTAACTTAATGGGCACCTCAAAATGGGGAATTGGGTATACAGACTTACATATCCCTGTATTATATTATTCAGAATGGGAAAGCAATAAGCAGGATGTCAACAAACGAGTATTTCGAAAGAACGAGAAGGAACACTGATATTACAATTTTAATAGGGCGTTGCTACACTTGAATCAGACATTTATTTGATTCTAATCATAAATTGTATTTGATTATTGTTAAATACGAGTATAATAATTTATTTAACTAAATAATTTGATACATACATACATATACATTCACGTCCTCTTATCCCTTCGGGGTGAACAGAACCTCGGAGACATGGTAATATATCAAAGGTCACTTTTTAACATGAATATTGGGGTTTTAATATCATAATGGAACATTAGTGACTGATTACTAGCCCATCATATAGTATAGAACAGAACCTCAGATACATGCTAATAATTCTTAGGTCAGGTTAGGTTAGGTTTATTAGCATATTAGGGTTGTCACGTCATATTGCACAATCGTAACAGGTTGCTAACTCATCGCCCAATAGATTACATTAACCTCAGGTCCTTACGTCGTCTTCTACAACCGGAAGAACCGCAACTAGTTAGCATTTCTTTTACTTAACAGACTAGCAAAGAACAAAAAGATTAAGGCAAAGAAGATAAAACATAATATAATTTATTTATTATTAGTCCAAGGTTTAGTTTTGACGCCATTTTTATTTTTGGGTACTCAAGTGTAGCTTGCCCCTTACGCGAGGGTCAGTGAGGCATGGGGTGTAATTTCCGGACTCCCCGGGATATCCCGCGGTATTTTATAATTTATTCTTATATCTCTACAGGGTTGCCAGAGACGAAATATTAGGAAAGGATGGTGGTTATTTTACAAATGTGTGGGATAAATAAATATGTATTGCTATCCATGTCTCATGGAGTGTAAAAGATACACTCACATCACGACTTCGTTTGTTCTAACGTCACCCTTTTTCAATATGGCGCCTATCGAGTGTCATATCTCTTATCAATACATTGTATATACAGAAACGATAACTATTCGTTAGCTCGTAACCTAATCAAACATTCCTGTAACTGTCTCATACTACATACTGTCCACAAGGCAACTTCACAACATAGTATAAAACAAAGTCGCTTTCTCTGTCCCTATGTCCCTTTGTATGCTTAAATCTTTGAAACTACGCAACGGTTTTTGATGCGGTTTTTTTAATGGATAGAGTGATTCAAGAAGATGGTTTATATGTATAATAACATCCATTAAATAGTGGAGTAGGGTATATATTTTATAGCCGTGCGAAGCCGGAGCGGGTCGCTAGTTCTAAATATTTTAACGTTTTAGTATTTATATTGTTTTCGTAACGCTGCCAACCCCTGCAGCGTGGTCGTCTTATCAACGAATTAATTCTAGACTAACGAAGAGTCACCCCCTGCGATTAGCGCCCCCGCCTCGCCACAGACTGTGTAAAGGGTAGACAGGCCTACCAAGTTATTTATACAAAGATATAATTACACATTTTATTAATTATGGGAGACCGGGTCAAATCAAGATAAATTTATAAAGATATGTGATTACCTTTATTTTGCTTAAAAATAAAAATAACGATATAATTACAGTTTTGTTAGTGTTTTGTAATCTGAACTTTTTGTAAGTTGTTGGAGGGAAGTTTAGAGATTGTGTTTTCGTAACAATTGGTTGATTGATAGGACAAACAAATACAAACCCGTTCACGACTATTAACCCTTGCGGGGTAGTTAAGAGGTTCAGGTGTCCATCTTCACAATTGCGAAGGTAATGATTCTATGGCCACCTCGAACCCAGGTGTTGACCAGATAGTCAGTACTCAATGCGACAGGTGGTAAACCATGTCGCTATTTACAAGCACTAACTAAGTATTACCTGTTCTAAGTTCTAAGTTGTTTGTAATTCTCTTTGTCATCTTTGTGTGCAGTGAATAAAGTTTTTTTGTAATTTCTTTCATATTTAAGAACAAAGCTTACCTTTTACGTAAATAGGAGGAGGATGTTTCTGTCACATCTAGTCCTACGTAACTCTTCAATCTGAAGGTCCGGCAGGGGGGTATATTAAGACGAAGTTGGAAGTAAAGCGAAAAAGAGTTTCATATTCTTTCCCCAATGGGAAGAAATAAGGAGAAATCTTTCTCATTTAGACGACCAGTGCTGAGTAGGAACTAGGCCGGGATAGACTTGTCTTTGGGTCTAATGAATACGAGTAATTAAAATAAAAAAAAACTTTGACACGTCAATTTTGCCGCGTTGTTTTTTTGTGAGAAAAAGATGTATAAGGTGATGGAAATATGAAATTAGTTCTATATGTGAAGTTAGTGAAATGAAGTGAAGCGAAGGCTTATAGCTGGATAAGATACAAGAGCTGTTATCGTGACATGTTTTCATAACTGTGATTTTTATGTTACAACAAGTGTCGTGTTTAAAAGTGTCTTGGATGATTTTAATTACTTATATGACTTATATATTAAACTTTGAGTTTTAAGTTCATGTTTTCGGTTATATTTGTAACTAAAGATATGTGATAGTTTCATATCGCAAAGTGACGTTGTAATGTCAAAATTGATTAGTGTATAAGTTTTACAGTCGTGCGTTTTGTGATAAACATTATATGTAATGGAGGAATATTTATTGTAATTAAATATAATTTAGGACGCTTTTTATCATGGCCATTTATTAATTTGATGTGACTGAGATTTTCTATGTCTAAAAGAAACCTTTATGGATCAAGAATGCTATATTTGAACGGAGTATATTTTCAATATATCTACATAAATAGATGTACTTAGCCAAAAAGCACTGATACTAAAGTTAAATCCACCTTGGCTTACATATTCTACAGTTATACTATGTGCATAACATTTACATAACCAACACCTAAATTTTGGCTTTACCCATATACGTACTTTATACCTAATCAGCCACATGCCAAATATTATCCACTGAAACTCCACCTTAAACCAGTGGCTGAAAAAATCAATATCATCTCCGTGAAATTTCATTTCGATACCCAAGTCTCGGCTTAATATGCATTAAAAGAGAGTATCCAAATTTTCCGGAGACTCAAAATGTATGAGCAACGCAACCATGCAATGTAAGTGGATTATACGGCCGCCTCCCTCCCTGTCTTGCATATAGCTTCGTCTCGTTTTTCTTCTTTCCATTTTTTTGTGTGCGGTTCATGTGGAAAAGGAGTTTTGGAGTTTTGAATAATATTTTTAATTATACAGGGTTATTTGAAAAACATCAACAACCTCGCACGACTAGATAGCTAAAATCATAAACAACAACATTTGTTCTACGAGTTTTATCATAACTCAATACATTAATTAATAATGATTTTTCAAGCTATTATTGTACTGTCGTGACATTTGTAGGTCTATGTTCGATTCACGTAGGTAAGAAAAGGCGACGCGCACGACGCGATGCGATGCCCATAGAGTTAAGAACATTCAAACGTAAAATTAAATTGATATTTATTTTTGTATGAAAGTAAAATGTGTCAAATTATCAAAAGTCGTAGAACAAATGTTGTTGTTCACGATGATAGCTACCTGGTCTTGCGAGGTTGTTGATGTTTTACAAATAACCCTGTATTTTATGTTAAAATTTAAGTAGGTTAAAAATAAAGTGTTGTTGGGAATTTGTAGTTTATTTCATGGATAGAAGTAGAACGAAGTTTTATATTGAGAAACAGATATAATGAACGTGTAAGAGTTAGGTAGAATTTTGACGATTTAACGTTATTATTAAATAACCATTAGACTACGGGGATTGAAATACGGTTAAATATTTAATGATAATGTCATATAGTACATAATTTTTTTATCAAATAATGTATATAAATAATTCTTAATAATACAAATTCCTAATTATGTAAATTTAGCTGTTTAAAGTTTACACACACGTGCACATTAAAAGCCACGTGACACTGTGTATTTATATAACAAACACATATACACATTGTTTTATTACATTATCAAATAAGTACTACATATTTCGTAATGAATAAACTTTATAACTTAAAAGGTTAACACATTACTAAAATAAAAATCTATAAAAATCCCTTTCCACCCTACCGACGCTCGAGTATTATCTTCAGAATAGCAGAAATGGGAGACAAAGCATTTTCGCCATGTCATCATATCTTTTGTGCTTCTGAAATCGATGCCTAGCGATATCGGAAAATCGCTCTTGAATCGAATATTTCATATTCGCATTTACAAATTCGTGAATCG
The DNA here is from genome assembly GCA_030578115.1 of Leucoptera coffeella. NCBI lineage: Eukaryota > Metazoa > Arthropoda > Insecta > Lepidoptera > Lyonetiidae > Leucoptera > Leucoptera coffeella. Next base: position 193,306 of record JAMBLF010000426.1, on the reverse strand, counting down.
ATGTTTTATTACTTTATTGGGAGCTTGACTCTGTATCTGTAGATACAAGTTTCAAACCTGAGTATGTACCAATGGAATTGATGTTTTTTGGCGTTCTATGACAAAAAAAAAATCTTTTGGGAAATGCACTGTATACTACGGTGATGAAAAGCTACCTGTTCCCCGAACAGATAATAGTCAGTGCTTGAAAATAGCGACACGGTACCACCAGATACAATCAGTACTGACTTCCTGGTCACCACCTTGACCGAGGTGGCCATAGAATTACTACTCCCGGAGATAAAGTAAAGTAAAAACGTTTATTCAGTAAAAACTTAAATCTAGTGTACATACAGTGAACCCCTAATAAAGGGCATAACCCTGTGACTTAGGGTGGGTTAGCTCAACCCAGATTATGAACAGTTTGATTTACAATATATCGGGAACTGAAAATATTATGGCGATGGACTTAATCTATTGTAAACTGCTAACCTATTAAACTTTTTCAGTTTATTATTTCAGCAGTTAAAACTTTTCATATATTTAACCTATTAGTCGTGTCAATTGTATACCTATATTTCTAGTATACTTTTACAGAATGACGTTATCTTATACACGAATTTGCTACAAAATTAAGCGTTGTTTCAAAACTATGCCGGTTGAAACTGACGATCTTTTTACATTCCCTTCAAATTTCAAGATAAATATTCTTTTTTCATAAACCCACTGTTATTAATTGTCTCTCACTTAAACCGAGCTAGACTGGTCTAGCCAATTCAAACTCATAGGTACTTTACAAGAAAAACATTTTCTTTCAGCCAACAAAAAGACTTGAGATATTTAACTCAAACAATTTAATGGGCCTTGAGAAACCTTGCAGAGTAAAAAGACAAATATTTTATCAACTTACTCTTTTATCAACGTTCACAACCAGTCTCAACTGAACCTTACTATTGTACCTAACAACAAGAGTTTATAGGTCTTATTAAGTTGGTTTTGAAGCTGTAGGTGTGAGTAAAATATACAAGTCTTAGTAATTAGAGGTCTTCAAACTTAGGGATGTGATTAAAACTTTTTCAAGTTCAGAATAGGTGTTGGGATGACAACGCAACGGTGTTGCTTAGTTACGACTAGGTTCCAAATTTGAATACTACGGCATGTATTAGATACTTTATATGTATATTGGATTTTATTTAATATTCTGCATTTGTATGTTGAGTTTTGTTATATGCTTACAAAATACATAGAGAGCTAGCTTATTTATATATAAAATAGGTGTTAATAAATTGAAATAATTTTTTTTGCTTTTATATGTACGTTTACGCAATTTCGTTTTGGGATACAAAACTTGTTGGCTGTTTTACCAATAGGCTTTAGGCAATTGCAGAAAATATCTTGATAGTCTTGACTATACCTTTGGATAGGCAATAGTTAGTATATCAACACAGCTGTCTATCAATAACGTTGTAGCAATACACTTACTATACCTCAATTTATGAATATGGTACACCATTTCTATGACGGACAAATCAATCTTTGACAATCCCGCATATAATAATAACAATGAACCTCATAAACATTATCTTTCTTTCTTTCTTTCTATAGTCGTGGAATTTCTCCCGGGATTATACCTCCCGTCTTCCCGATTGAGCCAGCCCTTAACAAGTAGCTGTAGATGCAGAATAAGCGATTGGTGTCTGCGTATTACTCGCTACAGACTTTTCCTGGACTCTCACGGGATTTTGGGTCTTGGTACTTGGTTTTTAAATATGTATTTATCTGGGGTGTAAATTGAATACTTTGTATTAAAACATGTTCATATATTTTATCGGTGTATCGAATACTAACTGCTTTTGTAGTATTCAAGAGGTTACTGATCATATAATTTGTTTTGGTATTTTTTGTCGATTATTTTAGGTTTTATGGGAATGAATGTATTCAATGTATGTCTGATGAGTGAGTTTTGGTTGATCGTGTTGAAACCACTTTAAATTATATTTCTGTTAATAACTATTAATTTTCAGGCTTCGATTGACCCATACCATCATCATGCCTTCGAAATTTCGGAGATGGACGCTCAAGCCTCTGACTACTCCGCCACAATAATAAAGAGAGTGTCTATACTCAATTCGTGAAGCGTATATATGTAATTTTAAACATCATGGCAGCTGGTTACACTTTCTCTAAATCCAACATTAACACGTGACAATGTATGCGTCCACGTGTAAAACATTGTTTTCATTTACATTCCTAAGTCCTTTGATATGCAATACCTGTTTTGTTATGTGATACGCCTTTTTTGTTGTTTGGCCTTAACATGCCCAATCTAAACAAATTTGGGAAGTTTGTGCATTTCAAGAGCAAATATTTTAGTGTATTTTTGTTGGTCTGCTATTTCTTTGCAGTTTTCTTTTCTTCATGTAGTGGTATAAACAAAAAAATCATACAAATGTCAATAGCATCATCAATACGCATCACGCCCGATTTCCTGTAGAAGGGTAGGCAGAGCTAACGGATTTCCATCTGTCCTGATCCTGACAAACCATTTTCGCTTCTTTGAGACATTCACATTGACACATTCGGCGGTTATAGCTTTTCCTATATAGCGTTATCTTCTTGCCAGAAACAAGTACGGGTAATTCATATATATTTCTATTATATTTATTGTCAAGTATCAAAGCTGCCCACTCCTGAAGCAATAGAAAAATCCATTTCAGACGGGTTCAAAGGCTCGCAGGATTTGCCGCTACAAAAATATATTATGTGGGGAAAGGGACGCGGATATACGCTGGAAAAGGATAGAAGGAGAGCCTGTGTGTCTGCGGAGGCATGTATATTAAAGTATATAAGAATTGTAGACGTATGTACACAAAATGTGGATATGTACTTAGTATTAAATCATGTCGCGATTAAAATTTATGATCATTGATAAGAAATTATCTTTTTCAAGTAATAATACTAATGAATTTAGATTGTGAAATTAGGTGTCCATAGAATTACTACCTTCGCAATTGCGGAGATGGTCACCTGAACCTCTGACTACCCCGCAAGGGTTAATGGTCGTGAATGCGTTTGTTTTTTGTATTTTTTGAATTTCAATGAAGCGTAAGTGGTCTATCAGTATCGGGACAGATGAGGATCCGTGATCTCTGATTATCCCTGTACACGGAATCAGGCGTGATGTGTATGTATGTAATAATACTACCTATCTGCAATTGCGGAAATAGCCATGGATAATTAGACTTCTTTCCGAGGTGAAATAGTCGAAAAAAATGGATATGTATATGGTATTCAGGGTTTATTCTAAATAAATGTGATTCAGTAATAAATAAGTGTAAAAATAAGATTAATGAGGCTATTCATAGTGACCTCATAGACTTGACATTTAGTTTATCAATCAGCGTATGTCGATTTATACAAGTAGAGTCGTGTTACGAATACACGATTGCAGTGTAGTGGATTGACGAAAGATATATATACTAGGGTCATTCTAAAACGCTGTTCTGTAGAAATCCGTTTAAAAATATAAATGCCTTTTTAATAGGTAAGAGTACGATATTTATAAACAACGACAGGTATCTGTCAGTCATATCTGACAAGTAAAAAAATAAAGTTCGAAATAATGGCAGTGAGAGGAATCCATTCCTACTGCAGCACTGGTACTCCGCCAGCACCTAAACAGTAAACAAAAACCCACAAAAATCTATGTACGAGTATGCAAGCATACTTTGTACGCGAAACAATATCCTTGAAACGTTCCTCATAAAACAATATTGGAGCAAAAGATGCAAAGTTGAGCCAAGTCATAGCCTTTGATGTGTCCGGGGTAACTTCAGCGTAACTTAAGGGTAACTCGGCAACAAAGGGACGGTTGCGCCGCCATTAATAAAAAAGTTTACCTCAACCAATATGCCCTTACACGGAGAAAGCTTTGAAAGGCTTTCAACTTTTGAGTTTTTGAAGTAGATATATAATAATATTTACGTTGACTAGACTGTTGAACAACCACTGCGACAAAAACATCATAAATTTGATTGCAAGTTTTTCACATGCAATTTTTATAAAAAAAAATTTTTTTGACTTTCAAATAAGTGATTTTATGATCCTTTTGTTGAATAAAAAGATTTTCATTTGCGGCGCGTTGTTGTTCCAACCTCTTATTATATTATTCATCTTATTATATTCTTTGTAAATATTTCTTGTAAACTGCTTTTATCGCTTTACCAGAAACTAAACATTACTACAAAAATATTTCTACATTATTCTACAACTACACTCATACTAAGTCACATATGAAACCTTACACATAACTTAAGCCCCTCCCATTCCAAGGATTGGCAATATCAGTACGAGGAAAAGCTAAGAAAAATCCCTTTTCTTCAAAGGGTAAGAAAGGGGTGGAGCCTCACCCTTATACAGGGCTCATATGTGAAGAGGTTGCGTATAAGACATGTGACGATCAGGGAAACATTTTAGGTCTCTATGAGAATTTAAGGAGAAAAGAAATTGATTTGTTTCTAAGAAGTTCCAAGCTCTTTTTTTAAGTATTAAATTAAAATTGTCTGTATTTCACATTTCTTTATCTGTTGTATAAGTGTAAGAGTGTAGTAACAGTGAATGTATATCACTGTATATGCCTCCATATGTTGTAGGTTCAACATAGCACATCTAAGGATAAAGATAAAAAAACATATGATTTTCACGTGTTAAAGCCGAGCCGAAAGAAGAATTTAAAAATATTAAGACTGTTTTTCACATCTCTACTTTACTACGACAATTAGTTCAGTTTAATTTAAATTTGTATTGAATATAATTTCGCCTTCTTAGCATGTTGCAAGGATCCACTAATGGATCATGTACTACTCAACTAAATACTAAATTCTCATACCAATAAAGACTAGATAAAAAAAAATCACGGACGTTTTACTCTGCTTAACTTAATAATAAGCTTTTTATGTACATAATAAAGATGTTGCAAATAGAAAACCGAATAAGTGACAGTTAAGTTACGGTTACACTGGCCAGCCAAGTAGGTAGGTATTTGAGGTATTTGAATAGCCACTTGGATGTACAATGAAATCTTAAGTACTCATTGAATTTGTGCAGTGATTTACTCGGTTCAGATGGGGCTTCATAAATAATTTTGTGAATATGGGCCCCTGAAATATTAGAATAGAAGTTCCCTAGTATTTTTAGTATACTATATAATATTATATAAGGTTAAAAGATACAAACTAGCTACCTCTCTAACCGTAAACCGTAATAAGGATTAGGAATAACTGAGGGACGACAAAATAATGCGTTTTAGCAAAATCACATTACTATCGTATTTTAGTAATGGTAAGAAGTTGTTAGCGAAGTAGGAAAACTGACAACATTTACCATTGATGTCAGCAAAAGTGGCAAATTTCATTGCAAAGAGCATTGGTGCACTTAGGCTCCTGTAGTATTGACTGTTTATTGTCAATGTATGTTATTCCTTTTGACTGAAACTCGTATCAACAATATTATTTCAATAATAAATAAATAATTAGAAATATTAACGTAAAGTCACGAGACTAGGACGAGATTTTAATGAACGCAAGAACTATTTGCCAGTTTTTTTTTGCAAGTCATTTTCTAGAGTATTCTGAATATTTTGTTAACAAATCACGCGATAGATCCTAGATTACTCTCATATGATACTATTGGATGACAATACACTACTAGGAGTCACATAATATCCACTATCCCTGTTGACACCCACCTGAACGGCCGATCTAAGCCGCGTTGCCACTGCCCCGCACATCACGCAAGGGTATAAAATGTTATGTGTAGTGTTTACCGACCAACGGCCGACGGAATGCGGTAGCTCAACAAATGGGCAAATATTGTAGGAGGGCCATTACATCCAATGACACGACCAGTTCACGGTGACCCCTCAGGTTTTTATTCCACGATTCATATGCTACGTGGGAAATGGTTTTGGTTAATCACTACATAGTATAAAACAAAGTTGCTTTCTCTGTCCCTATGTCCCTTTGCATGCTTAAATCTTTGAAACTACGCAACGGATTTTGATGCAGTTTCTTTTAATAGATAGAGTGATTCAAGAGGAAGGTTTATACGTATAATAACATCCATTAAATAGCCAGAAGTGCGAAGCCGAAGGTCGCTAGTCATGAATGTAACAAGATGGCGTCCTGTTTGTCGTAAAAGGCGAGTGAAAATGATTTTATTTGATACTTTCGGATCATAGGTTGTTTAGCACAATTAATCATAATATTTTTAATTGTAGTACCTATAAAAGCTAAAATGTACTAATACCTATAATGTGTTATTTATTTTAATGTAAATTAACGATTATGCGGCATAATTAAGGTGATTTTCTTTATTGAATATTTTTCTACTACACTACTTATGAACATTAATATTCATTCAACTACAGTCGAGACATAGTTGTTCTGTCTAAGGTGGTTGTTAACTAAATGCTTTTCTATCTTACTTGTGAGAGGAATCATAAATAAATAATCAGTTTTTCTATCATAACGTCAATTTAGTTTCCGTGGTACTGTCCACTTTAAAACGCATTTCAAGACAAGTTTAAACGTAATAATTTTATTTATTTCTATGTGATTGATTTCTATCTATCTAGTTTGACGTAATTGAAAGATAGAAAGAAAGAAAGAAAATACTTTATTCACTGCACAAATTACATTAAACACACAAATAATAAACATCAAGGATGAAAATCATTGATGCAGTGAAAATAATTGGAAATAATTAATAATTGAAGCGAAAGTCGCTCCTCAAACTCTCTGCCTACCCTCTTTAACAAATGGGGCGAGAACACATTCTTGTAATCCTAAATCTTTACTCAAACAACCGCTAAGAAGTCGAGTCAATAGGCTGGTTCATATCCTTCCAATATTTGATCAACGGATCACTTTAATGCCGTGGGTTCTGTGTATAGAAAGCCGCTTTCTATTGTACCAAAGACTGTAGTTAAGGAAAGGGTGGACAGAATTATAGTTGAATAAAAATGTATCAAGTATTAATATATTATAATATACGAGTACATACCTAGATGCTCATTTAAAAAAAAAATATACTGAAGGGTAGTCAGAATATGGTTTGTACATATTTACAATACACGTTTAACAGACATCACTGCTCATTAACTGCAATCGGTACCACATCTCATGTTGATGAAAATGTTATAATACTTAGATATTGTAGAGATGGACACACGAATCGCTGACTACCAGAAAGAATAATGGTGATTTTTTACCTATTGTTTTTATCTCTATACATTACTAAAAGTATGTTACTTGTATAATGAGCATAATTGTATTTAATTATATATTTACACAGAGATAGGCATTCAATTACTTTGTCATAAACATTATGTTATAATAATTTATTCCAATGACTGCAATAAAGCGCAAACTCATTAAACAAAATCAAATAAATAAATCACCAAAAAGTATCGCAAACCAACAAACCTCCTTTCGCACCTAATCGGCAAAAATGGCGACCACTTTTCACCTAATAAAAAACAAAGCTCAGTTATTATGCCGGCCTTGAAGGGTGTCAATCAGCGTTGGTGGCCTATCGATTGCCCACGACCTTGGGAGAGGAATTAAGGCGAATTTTGACCTCATTTCAAGTTCGCCCCAAGTTTCATTGCCAAGTTTGTTTAATGGAGGAAGGAGGCCTTAATGAGAAAAGGGGCTTCTTAAGATTTTACGCGGACGACTGGGGGAAATAACGGTCTTGGTACTTGCCATTTTTTGAGGGATTTTAGGGAATATATTTAAAGTTCAAGGTCCAAAAAAGCAAATAAAATGTGTGCCACCTAATATTTTCTCAGTTACCTTTAGGTTGAATTATAGAGTTAAGAATATGGGTGGTAAGTTTCTAACCCATCTTTAGTACCTTAGTCGTTTCTTACGACAAGGCTGCAAGAAATTAAATAAATAAATATAGACATAGGTTTCCTTGGATCAATATAATAAGAAACTGTTTACCAAAAATCATACTTAATATCTTGTTCTACGTGATATCTTATTATCTTCTCTAAGCACTAAATTAGCAAGACACATCGTCTAGTCTAAAACGAAAGAATATACATACTAAACACAAGCTTCAGACTAATAAATAATGAAAAATTAATCTATTTATTAAGATTTCGGTCGTTTAGCTCATCTAAATGGAGACATTTAAATTATTTGGTCGTTTCAACTGACAGCCTCAAATAGTTTTTGTGATGTATTAGGCGATTTGCATTAAAATTAAATTTGGCTGAAATAAGATTATGACTGACTGTTCCATATATGGTTGGTGTTGGAAAAGATCAAGTCAAGATTAACATAGAGTTATTGCTTTCCTTAATAGAATGTGCTCTATTCCGCAAATATCTAATAGAAATTTAATAGCTTCAGGCACTTAATGTTTATTACCTGCATTTCTTATTTTATATCTATATTTATTACTTATTGCAACTCCAAAGATCTGTTACAAAGCGATAAAAAGATACGGAATTGATTAAATTTACAACCGTACATGTCTACACATCTAAACTCCTAATCACCTTTGCTACATTTCCAGACACAATAACATCTCTATTAAATTAACTTATTGTTTCAATATTTATAAAAATAGCAACGACCAAGACTTTCCGGTAACGCAGAAATTAATAAAGAGAATTAAAAAGGAGTTTGTATGAACGGTCGCGTGCAAGGGGCAATGTCCTTAGGATGCCCCCTAGTCGTTTGTCCCTTTCCAATCGCCCCTTAACTTCTTCCCTCCTTGTCCGATGACAAATTGGGAAATATGACGCCGATTTGTGAAGAGACAAAATATGCCACGGGCCGCCGCCGACGGTTTTCTCAAACAGAAATACGATAGGTTTAATTTCGAAGATGTTTACGTACCCCGGTTTTGTTGCCCCGAGGTGTGCCTTTCGCCAATTATCTTGGCCTTTAGAGGAATTTTGATATTGGAGATACATACATACATTGAAGTTACGCTTGTTTCCTTACATAGAATGTGGGTGTTTTTCAATACAGGGCAGTTATTTATACTTCTAAAGTCATTCTTTCTTTAGTAATATGTAGCATTATTCTTTATGAGTATGAGAGTGTGATATGATGCCATGGCGTTAACACTTCTTGATATTCAGTCGCCATGGTTAAACCAACGCCGCCAGCCGCTACAATGATGTGTCTTATTAATCCGTCCTAAAAGTAACCGCTCTATAAGATATATGAGAAAGCAATTATATAGCATATGAATGTATTTGGAATACATTTCTTACCATTTTTAGGTTATTTACCGTCGTTTCTTATGATGTTCCTGATGTTCTATGACAATAAATTGATCAGAAAAGGAAATCAATTACAATATGATATCATATTATACAACAACTGATATCATATGTATGTATATATGTCATAAAAGTTAGTACCAAGCGTTCGCACGTATATCTTCGGCACCATCAATGCAAAGTACGTCTGCATGCGACGTTAATAACTTTGATATACGACAAAAGGAACCGAACCGCGTGCCGTGCAATAAAAGCGTAGCAACTCGAAAAATACCGTTTAAGTAGCGCACGCCCCTCCCTAATATCTTCCAGTCCGCAGCGCGCTCTATCGGGGAATTTTCATCTGAATATTTTCCTTTCTCATTGTCGTTATCTAAAAAATATGTTTTTGTCCACACTTCCAGTGCCAAAACATCCATACACGCGTATAACTTCAAAGGAAAATCGACCTAAAATTACGAGGCAGAGAAATCATATTTGAATATTACTTTTTACAATATGTCGCGTTTTGTCACCGATATTTTTTAAGAGTCGCTCGAGATTTGCAGGCTGTTTTGGTCAGTATGTTGTAAGGGGTAAGGTAGGGTTTTCTTTGCAGGATAAAGGGGGGTAAAGAGGGGTACGGTAACAGGAAACGAGGGGGGGTAAATGGATGGAAGCGAAGTGAAGGCAAATAGCTCTGCTCCGTACATGTATAGGTGCTGTTGTTATTAAGAAATGTTGTTTAGATACTGTAAATATTATTCGCATTTATTTTATTATCGACTAAAGGTTTATAAGAGGTTCTAAGATAGCTAGGAAAGTAAAAAGAATCCAATATAGTCGTTTTTCGTCCTGTCATGTATTACGTGTTATAGTATATAATTCGTAGAAGGATCTTTCTGATAAAAGCTTTATGTTACGACTCAATGTGTCCTTATTTAGAACCCAAATTCTCTTTCTTTTATTGTAACTATTTGTACTTGTTGACAGGTACCTTCTCTTCTTTCAGAGTAGACAGATAACTAAAGACCACACTCTATAGCTCAATTCTAACAAAAGTATAGCGGTCGTAATGGCTTAATATGACATATAGTGACATATTGCTAGTTCATCACCTAATAGACTCCATAAATACGTAGTCTCTTAGACTACTAGAATCTAGAAAAAGCAGTTAGTCAGCATTAACAGAACTAAAATCACTAGTCTTACCCAAACTTAGGATCCAAAAATGACTTCTTAAAGATATATGATAGCATCTTTAGATTCTGTTTCCTGAGATTAAGGTCCGTAAGTTAAATAAATTATAGTCTGTAAACAAGAACATTTTATTACTAGTAAACATTCTAGAAGCTAATTAACATGTACACATACCTAACACGTACTTAATACGTGAACTAAACTTCGGGGTATGTAACTCTACAGTAACCTTAAATGAAGGCTTTAGGGTATGGCTTATGTTTAATCGCCTACCAAAAAATACTGTTTTGCACACTAAAATAGTACAGTCCCAACCCAAATTGCTATATTTTGGTCTGCGTTTAGCTATATTTGGGTGTACATTTCATCCATTGAGATGAGCTTTCAATTATTTACCTTAGGGTTATATACCTTCATATGACACCCGTTTATTTACGGAAAGTCTCTGTCGTTCTCTTTTTAGCGAAGTCAGAATGTTATTGACTGTCGCTTTTGAATTTATGTAGTTGTACCCACCCCAATAGGTTGTTAATGCTTTATTCATAGAGATGTTTTTCTTCACCACAGAACTAATAATTATATGCACTATGCACACATTTCTGACTATCATGAAGGGTTAGTAAAGAAAAAGAGGTACTTACTGTTTAGTAAGTAGTAATATTTAAATAGAAGTAATGGTTAATATAGAATTAGTTATATTGTCCTTATTTCTAATATGTAGTAAGAGACGATGATTTGACAAGGGGTGCAATCAATCAATTTGTTAATTGGCTAGCTATTTGTATACAATTTTTTTATTACTTAAAAGGTAACGAAGGAGATACTATCTATTCGATAATCTATCCACCTCTAAAGGTTTGAAAACACGACATAACCTCAAATAAATAAATTTACAAGTACGTAAATATAGAACCTCATAAAACACTACAAAAGCTCCTTTGTGTGCCAGATTAGAGGATTTTCCGAGTAAATCATAAAAATCAAAGTATGCGGATCACCCTCGCATCCGAGTTCTTATTTTCTTGAGAACCACTCGTATGGAGAAAAAAATCTTGTAAGAGACGCTTTTCGGGAAAAAATCACTTACGCCGTTTGTCGCTTACGACCTTTTGTCATTCCTAACCAAATACTTTTCGTACACATTTAAAATAAAAAGGTCGTAACCACCGTCTATTCTAGTATCTAGTTCCCCTAATATCTTGGGGAGGAAAATGAGATATTGGGGTCCTGCTCACACCCTTTGTGAAGGTAAGGGAGGGTTGTCAAGTGGCTCGTAGATGCCATATGTCAGGCTCTCGTTAGAAATGCCCCGGGGTGATGGCCTTTGAATTTTTATAAATGTGAATTTTTTGGCATATTTTGTTTTTATTTTTTAGGTTATAATGTTCGTGCTAAGACTCGATGGTGTATAGTATGTATCTAACCTGGTGTAATCTTTATAGCACACGTAGATACTAAGAGCCTTGAGGTTAATGGAATATATTGGGCGAGAGGTTCAGGTTTCCATCTTCGCTATTGGGAAGGTAGTAAGTATAAAGCGACCTCGAACCCACGTGTTGACCAGTTAGTTCTCAACTACTGTCAGTCAGTTCCCGTATTATTTGGGCAATGAATTGTGACTGAATCATCATGTCATGTATATGAGGTTCTGTTGACAGTGAAAGCAATAAAAGAAGTTTCCATGTATGCATTCACATTAACAACCTTGCAATCTTAGGTGCTACTCATCATGTATCTAAAACCTTCGCTGTCACTTTAATAACAACTTAAATGTCAGAGAGCCACTTGACTTCAAAATGTCAACTGCTAAATAGCGCTCCGTGACAGTTGCCGATGTCATAATTGACATTTGGCCACGATTATGCCGTGAGCGTCAATCTAGGTACAGTTCGCGCTAAAATGTGGACTTATTAGTCGGTTCCTTTTATGGCAATTTCTATGTAACGTTTTGTAAGAGGTCACTAAGATACTGGTCTATTAGCCTTTGCTAAAGACCTAGGTATTTCTTTTGGTATTCTACATCAAGACATGATACCAGACCATTATCTTTTGCGAGGTAGTTACAGAAAATCATTCTATTTTAAAGTGCACTCAGTTCTCGCGACATTGTTCCCTGATCATTATAATAAAATTTTATGAAACAAAGCAAAATCCTAAGAGTTCGTTTTAAGATTAATTTAATAATATTTTAGTAACAAATAATAGACCAGGACTCTATTAATTATTAACATAAGTATATCAAATTATTATTAGTAGAAGTGATATGTGTTCTCTTTAAAAAGTATTGTTGGCTGTAGTCATATGATCTCAGTTTTCATGGCTCGATTTGTTAATTTCGTGACGATAATAGTTTGACATGTTGGTAAATACATTTTGATTCCAAACAAACAAACCGTTCAAAACAATTTCATTAATCGTCTTGTCTTATTTCTCCAAATGAAGAAACAAATCTACTTTTCACACGTTATCTTTATATACCTATTTATTCCACTATATGTACTGCCAAAGAAAACGAATGTGTACAATTATGTTAACCGTGATATGACGTATATTAAACCTATAACAACAAGCGATACGCAAAACCCATATTTTAAACCCATTCATTCATAACCTTATTATCATTACGTAGTAGCTATGTTCTACGCAACATCGAAAAATCACATGAAAGAAAATTCGCGTCACAAACAAGATGGCGTCAAATGTCAACATGAGGAGCGAAAACTTACATTCTATCCATATTATACCTAAACAATGGCTGCTACTATCGATATGTGAGCAAAATGACAACCCCAGAACGTCTCAGCCAATAGAAAGCGAGATTTGCTTGGAAAAACGCAATTTTTCCACCCACTGCTATCGTTATCTGCACATACGAGACTCATATGAGATTCTCAACTAAGAAAGGGCGTAACCACCATATATGTTTGTTTGCTTATGTTTGACACATAAGGTTCAGTTTGGTATTGTAGTTTTAGGGTGGTACTGAAGTCGTTTTGTAATGTAAGTGCGAAGAATAAGTATTGTTAGGAACTCTTTGGTGTGAACTTGTTGATAATTTGTTTTTTATAAATATGGAAAAAATTGTAACGATATGTCAAGACTATTATCACACGCGGAGTGGACAGATTTGTTTATCTATCTCCGCAATACATAAGTAGACTTATGGCCACATAGAACCTACTTTTCATTAGATAATTATCACTCAACTTAACAAGTGGAGTTTAAGATCGCAGTATAAAAACGTAGAATATTGTCTATTATTGAATAAAAGATAGATTTCCTCTTGATATGTTCTCATGGTAATAAACCTCGGAGACAAAATATCTCCTTTGTCACTTTTAGCCATAACATTAGTATCTAGCTGCTATTCATATAGGACTTTAGTGACAGTATACTAGATCGATAATAGATAATTCGACGTAGCTCAGTTGTTTGGGGCTTGACTCTGTATGAGTGGGTACAGGGTTCAAATCCCACTTGAGCATGTATAAATGGAAATGAAGTTTAATCTATGTACATTTTCGTAATAAAAACATTTACGAAATGCATCGAAACATTATACGGTGAGGAAAAACATCGTCAGGAAACCTACCTGTTCGTGGAACAGGCAATAGTCCGTGACATGGCTGACCACCTGTCACATTGAGTACTGACTTGGTCAACACATGGGTTCGAGGTGGCCATAGAATTACTACCTTCGCAATTTCGGAGATGGAAACTTGAACCTCTGACTACCCCGCAAGGGTTAATGGTCTCGAACGCGTGCGTAGTCCCTTAGTCACCTAATATAAGTAACTAGCTACCATTCTTTTACGTCCCTAACTAGCAGGGCTGGATTACCAATGCATCACATCTGAATAAATCTCCATACACATCGAGAGATAAATCAAAATATTTATCCGGATCTCATTGATTATCTTCACGCCCACAACTTGCAAATGAGGTAGACAGCTGCACAGTCTACGCTTTGATTAAGTGCCTGGGAAATGTTCGAGGCTTTATAATGTATGTGTAATCGATACATGTATTTACAGGTTTATTAATAACATACATACACATCACACCCGTTTTTCTTAAGAGTTTAGGCATAGATCATAGATCCCCATCTGTTCCGATCCTGACAAATCACTTTCGCTTCATTGATACTCATACAACTGCTCATACACACTCGGCGGTTATAGGTACTTCTAACGACACCCTTTTTCAATATGGCATCTATCGGATGGTCATATGTCTTATTTATGAATAATATACATATAATGTACATAGAGAATCAAATCTGACGACCTCCGTGGCGCGATCGGTTAGCCGCCTAAACGTTAATCGTGAGGTCCCGGGTTCGATTCCCGGTGGAGGCAGAGTTAAGAACTACGCTTTTCTTCTACTCTCTAATCTGGTCGTTGATTATGTATGCTATATATATATGTATAATCTATGCATAATAAGTATATATTTCTTAAATTTACGTTGACTAGTACCCTTAACACAAGTCTTAAATGTACTTACCAAGGGGCTAGTTCAATTGGTGTAAAAATGTCCAATTATTATTATTACAATAAAAAGATACATATTAAGGTATAGTGGTGATAATAAACGTAAACTTTGTGTCAGGTTGCTAGTCCATTGATAAACAGATTTCTTTTATTCTAGTCGCTTAGTCGTCTCCTACACGCAGGGAAGAACGGCAGCTAGTTAGCATTATTTTTACGTCCCAGCTGACACGGAAGAATTCTGTTCTGTTGAGTGATTCTGTTCAAACTTTCGTTTAATTTTGTTAATCTTAATATCATAGTTTTAACAGATTCGCGATTTATATTCATGATTAATAACTAACGGGACTTATCGCGTATGTTTTTATATAATAGAGTTACCTATATTAACCCGACGTTTCGGCTACGTTGCAGCAGCCATGGTCACGGGCAGACTGACGATGCATATTTCTTCGCCTCCGCCGCAGCGCCCTGTCAGATTTTTCTCCGACTACCCTCACTGCTACGTTTTTATTCATAACACGCGACCTAAACACTACACTCACAGTATCTTGTGGCTTCATGCATCGTGTTCACCATGGCTGCTGCAACGTAGCCGAAACATTGGGTTAATAAAGGTACCTTTATTATATAACAACATACGCGATAAGTCCCGTTAGTTATTAATCATAAATCTTAATATCGACAATGACGGTGAACAGTCTCTCCCTGCCTACCCCTAAAAGGATATAAGTCGTGATAGCATTTACGTGATTAATTGCTAACTGGAAAATAATAGATCTATTAAATACTGCCATTTTCTTTGTTCAAAACGATCGTTTACAATAAGCCAATAAATCTAGGGAACAATAGTCACTTTTTTAATTAATTACTTTAATTACTGCATTTATTTACTGCCGTTACTACATCGGTGCTCGTGTTCACTGATGTTAAGCAACGTTGGGTGTGGACAATGAATGGATGGGTAACCATTTTGGTTATTACTTGCTGTTGTTTTCGGTAATAGTGAGAAAATGTACCTATCATGTGTAAAGGTAAATAGTATAAGTGAATTAGAACAGATTTACCATTGTTAAGTTAAGATACTGGCTGTTAAGGGAATTTTAATTATTTTTCTCTCAAGTCTCTGACTATCCGAAAAGCGTTAAAGTCGTAAGTAAAGTTGTCGTCGTAATGTCATCATGTTAAGCACTATGTACTGCACATATACTATATACTGCACTATGCCATCATGTACTGTACACTATACACATGTATGTTATGCTCTTTATATTAGAATAAGGATATTTTTATGTACTTATTACTTTCATAAACAGCTCTATATTTGTGAAGTACAACATAATGATTATACTAAATATTATTATAATTATTCGCTCGTAAAATTCACGTTTTTCATCTATCATTAGCAATGTGACAAGATAGCATAAACGAAATATGACATAAGAGAAACTTATAACTATCGATTTTGTATGCAAAGATGTATGGATATAAATAAATCCAAAATGGTAATATCTCTGATTTCAGTCTACATACATATATTCACGCCTGTATATCCCCAACGAGATAGGCAGAGACTATCGATCGCAAACTGAAACGATCCTGTCAAATCCCCTGTTTCATTCACACCTATTAACTTTCTTATACATGCTCTTCTATTCTTCACACTACGTACACCTGCCTTGAGAAGAATGTCTCCAATTTTATAAAAGTTCTACGCGACCTACCCTGTCCAACTCTATCTTCCACTTAGGCTTTATAGATTCCTTTCGTAACCCTCCTTTCATCCATCCGCTCCATGTGCCCAAAGCGCCTCAATTTCTGCCTACCCTTGATAAACACAGGGTCGTGAAGACTTTGTAATAAGGGTGTTTTCATCCTACTTGTACGCTGTTTGAAGTGAAACTCTAGTTCTTTCGGGTGCAAGTTCAGAGATTTAAGTATTATTAGAACTCAAGTGGCTCTTAGGTTTCAGCTTGAACCTAGGGCGTCTAAGTTAGGTTACACTAGGGTAGTCGATTTATGTGTTAACTATCGACCCGCTCCGGCTTCGCACGGGTATAAAATATATAGCCTACTCCTCTATTTAATAGATGTTATTATACATATAAACCTTCCTCTTGAATCACTCTATCTATTAAAAAAAATCGCATCAAAATCCGTTGCGTAGTTTCAAAGATTTAAGCATACAAAGGGACATAGGGACAGAGAAAGCGACTTTGTTTTATACTATGTAGTGAAGACAGTTTTATGGCAAACCGGTTGATTATTATCACTTAGCTAATCTGTTTATTTAGTATTCGGTTTAACTCAGTTTATCTTGGGTTCGTATTGCCCGTCGAATTACTACCTCCGCGATGGCGGAGATGGACACCCGAACTTCTGACCACCCCATATACAGTAGCATATTATTATATATATATATATATATATATATATATATATACATCCTATATACCCTTAATTCTCTTTGGAGGTGGACAGAACCTCGTAATTATAACATCTCCAAGGCCACTTTTTAGCACGAATATTGGGGTTGCGATATAATAATTGAACATTGGTGACAGGTTGCTAACCCATAGCCCAATGAATTCAATTTGCCCCTAGTCCCTTATTCGCCTCTTACAACACTCCGGCAGCTAGTCCCTTGTTAGTCTGGGACGTAAAAAGAATTATATAATAATAATAATATTTGGACATTATTACACCAATTGAACTAGCCCCTTGGTAAGTTGATTTAAGACTTGTGTTAAGGATACTAGTCAACGTAAATTTATGAAATATATACATAGATAAATACATATATAGTATACACAATCAACAACCAAGAGGAAAGCAGAAGAAAAGCGTAGTTCTTAACTCTGCCTCCATTGGGAATCGAACCATGGGACCTCACTATTAGCGTTCCGGCAATTGTGTTAAGACAGTTCCTAATGTGAAAGGCTTTTCTTCTAAATTGGGGGTGTATGCGCAATCTCGTCATCTCAACGGGGTAGACAGACTTGAGGGTGCTAGCAGAGTGTCGCTGAGTGCCCTTTCCTTGAGGGCCCGGGTTCAATACCGGGCGAGATATTAAATTGTGCACGAAATGTGTTTTGGCTTACATATGTATATATGAAATGCGTCGTATACTACGTTGAGGGAAAAACATCGTGAGGAAACCTACCTGTTCCCAGAACAGGTAATAGTTAGTGCTTGTAAATGGCGACATGGCTGACCACCTGTCACGTTGAGTACTAACTATCTGGTTAACACGTGGGTTCGAGGTGGCCATAGAATTACTACCTTCGCAATTACGGAGATGGACACCTGAACCTTTGACTACCACGCAAATAATGGTCGTGAACGCGTTTGTTTTTCTGTCTTTTGTAGGTAGTCGCGTCTTTTTATTTAGTATTCAGGTAATATGTGCTAAAGTTTATGACGTTTATTACTTGTTGGGGTATATAGGATCTCAGCGACATAAATGTTATTTCCAACCTAATAATAAAAGATGTTCATAACCAAAATAAACCTAAATATGAATTACTTTAAGGTTTATTTTGGTTGTGATAGGATTAACTCTATATCAATAATTTGCTTCTAATCTAATAAATTTCTCTAGAACACGGAATAGAAAGACATATAGTTAGCTTTCTCTTCACGTCCCTTACTACGTCATTAAACTTCATAGTTTTAAATAGAAAAAGAATCAATTCACTTCGAAAATACCGAAATGTACTCCAAAATATAGCTAAACACCTAGTAAAGATTAAGTTTTGGTTGAACTGTATTATTTTGGTGTACAATTCAGTACCGCCGAGTGTGTATGAGGAGTATAGGTATATGAAACGAAAGTAGCTTGTCAGGATCGGGGCTGATGGGAATCTGTCTCTGCCTACCCCTCTACATACCCCGCTACAAAGAACCATGCGTGATGTGTATGTATGTATGTAAAATACAGCTTTTTTGTTTCAAACTTTGTATGTTTCTATTATGTATGTATGTAAAATACAGCTTTTTTGTGTACATTTCTTTATGTTTCGTTGTGTATTGAAATTCTAACCTTAAAATATCACCTTATTTTTATTTATCTTTGTCATTTTGTATTCGATGTGCATTAAATATTATATTAATATCAACTTATTTTTATTTTTAATTATCACAGCCACCTAAGGAGGCAAAGGCACAGATTTATAAAGCCAGAGTGGAGTTTCTCTTTAAAATGCGCGCTCACGCCAATCCCTGAGTCCGCACTTTGAGCACGCTGAGTACTCTCTGCCTTGGTACATGGATTGGGTGTTACGTAGAGGTGGTAGTTTATACGGGACGCCATTTTGAATTCATATATCAAAGTAATATGCTTTGAAATGGGATGTAGTGTTTTTATTTGTTATGAGACCATATAATAGCTTAAGCTAGATTGAGGTGTTAGTGTTTGAAATAAAGGAGGATTTATTGAGTATCTTAGGTCTTGGGGTACTGTCATCAAAAATTCCATATTAATGAAAATATTGCTAAAAATTACAAAGAACATATTATGCTAATATCTACCACGAAAGAATAAAAGATTATTAGTGTTAAATGTTATTAGATTTACGTGAAATAAACATACTTATTATTTATTTATTTCGTCACTCTTTTGTTCCACTTCCTAAGCTAGGTAGTCTCTGAAAAATATCATACATTTAATTCACCATTATTTTGTACTTGTTTTCATATTGTATACATCTACAACATTGTTCAATAAAGTATAAATGTACATATTATGTATGTAAATTTCTTTCCTTTAACTTCAAACTACCACATCCTTTTCTTTCCCCCCTCCACGTCCAAAGCCCATCGTCATCCATTCTTTCGGGGGAGGTAAGGGTTGCAAAAAAACATCGAGTGCGCGACAGCTTTTGTGTTTCGGGTGACGTTCCATGGTTTGAAACAGGTGAGTGGGTAGTATGTATTTTGGTTTATGTAGAAGCCGCCAGGGTTATATGTAGAAGCCGCCAGGGGTATATGTAGAAGCCGCCAGGGTTGTATGTAAGAATTTATTTCGTGGTTCTAACCTCCCCGAAATTAAGTGATATGAATCTACATCCATGCATGCATGTACATAAAAGCCCTCTCCGAAAATCCATATAAAGAGACATGAATCTACATCTGTGTACGTACAGTCAACGCTGAAAGTGCAGTCCCAGTAACTTTTATAAGGTTTATAAGAACAAAAGACAATATTTCACATTTTAAAACTGGCGCCACTATGCATTGTTATGGCCACTATACGTTCGCGTTCTTCGAAATGGAAAATATTGTCTTTTGTTCTTATAAAAGTAAACCTTATAAAAAGTTGCTGGGACTGCAGTATTAGCGTTGACTGTATGTACATAGATGTAGATTCATGTCTTTTATATGCAATTTTGGAGAGGGGTTATATGTACATGCATGCATGGATGTAGATTCATGACTCTTAATTTCGGGGAGGGTAGAACCACGAGATTTAGATGACCACGAAATAATATCTTCTAGGTAAGTTTTAGCATTTCTATCGAGTATTAATAGGATTTGTAAAAACCCAAATCCACTAATCCTTTTTGCAAAATATCTGTTCAATTTGACACTTTTGCTACACCACTACCAACTTCACACTATTACTGATCTGATATTGAACTGCGTTTGTGCTAAAACGCATTAGTAAACTTAAGCTCCAGTATTCGTCACAGTTTGATATATCTTCCCCATAATTTTATATATCCCAGTAGCCTTTTGTCGCTTGTTCATCCATTGGCCTAACTACATAAGAAGGTTCTAAAAAGTTTAGTCAAATGTACACTAGTTATTTATTTAGACATGCTGGGATGAAAGGCAGCTGGTATTCATTCTATTTACGTCCCAAACTAGCACAGGTAAACCACTAGCTACGAGAAAAGGATTTACAAAAGTAAGAATTATTTGTAGGAAAACTAAATTAAATCGTACCTTTCTAAATTATTCAAAACTGCTGAACCATCAATCATAATACGTCTGAATTCCACTTTTCCTCTAAGCACCCCTCGTTCTCCATTAGGAGACCCTGGATTGAGGGCCACATCGCTGTCAGCGGGAGACCAGACATGGACCATCAGGATGACAGGCTCAAGCACTCAGGAAAAATTATTTGGAATTTTTGAGTTATGGCCTTTTCTTTTTAAGGGTTGATTATGGAAACGAATATAAAGATTTGATGGATATATTTTAAAATGTTCGTACATTTCTACGAAATGTAAAGATTTTAACGATACATTATAAAATAATTTTCTTTTATACGTATCATGACTAATGTTATCACTTTTAGGGTGGTTAGAGATTTGCACATTTATCTCTAGTGTGTGTCATTTTTCGCTATTTTCATCGAATGGTCGACATTTTCAATGTATATAATAACCTAATAATGTAAAAGAGAAAGGTTACCTCATCATAATTTTTATTTATCATCATTTCTATTCTTCACAATAGAAGCAAGGAATTATTCAATTGACGTAGGATACCATAAAAAGTTAATTTACAAGAAAAAAATGAACATAGAATCTTTCTTATTTGTTTATGTTATTTAGATACTACTTATTCGTATGCTCCATGATATTTACATGCTAGTGATGTTTAATGTAATATGTTTTTTCTTTACAGGGACAAGGGACAGACAAGACAAATCTATCATTTACATTTACCATTTGCACAGAATTTTGAAAATGAATTAGCGACGTAAAGAATTGCCATTGGGTCTCAACTGAAAATTACTTACACTTTCCAAAATGTTAAAATATTTAATATATGAAAAAATAGACTAGCAAAATAATATACAAAATACAGTTAACAAGCACTATTCCCTGCAGTACCCTGAATACGAAAAGAGTCCAACAAAAGACTCTGTTACCCATTGTCACCTCTCACCATTATTTGCGGAAAATAACGATCTCTATTCAGCTGAATTCAATACTTGATTTGCAGCATACATTCACCTATATAACCAAGAAACCTGCCTATTTCTAAGGGTAATAGTCAGTGAATTTTTACATACATCACGTCATACACATCACGTGCAAATACCTACAGAGGGTAGGTAGGTACAAGGTAGGCAAAGATCATGGATTCTCATATGTTCCGATCATGACAAACCTTTTCGCTTCATTGACATTCATACATTATTTTTATGTAAAATGAGCTATTCAGTTTTATAAGCAGCGAGGATCAAAACTTTCATAACTGGTAATAGCCAAGGTATTGTTAATTGGGATCAAATCTAGTGAAAATTAATCTTTGATTGGTGTAGGAAATGTGTAAAGTCGATAGTTCAAGTCAAAACATTCAAGCGTTTGAACTTCTCAAAAAGATCTCTAAGAGATAAATAACCAATGTAGAAGTAATGAAATATTTTTAAGATTGGTGGCTACTGGCAAGATATTCTTTAGTTAGTGAAAAAACTAATGACACGAATATAAGAAAACATTTGATTATGACTGACACATATAGGCTGAATTGAACTTTACGGGTTCCTTGAATTAAAAATATTAAAGAACAGATACATTTCACTAAGATAGATTTCGAATCCCTCTAATTCTAATAATATATAGTCCACTTTACTCACATCCATAACCTGTGAATAAATACATGTTCAATTACATGATAATGACTTACAACGAAAATGGTATTACATCCTTAAGAGCTCGTTGTAAATAATAATAATCATTTTGTGCATTTAAGTTTATTTTATGCACAGGTCATTAAAAAGGGTACTAAAAACGTCGTTTAAATACTAATAATAGTGCTTTCTAACAGCCTTGTTGTAGTGTAGCAAATAATTAATATTTTAAGTAATTGTTCAACAAACGGAGCAACTAATTTTTTTTTTTAAATATTCTTGCTGATTTAAAAATACGAATAAAAATGAATTGCAGTGAACTGTACGTAACCACCAAAGCTGTAACTAAAAATGATTTATGACGCAAAATTAATACACCGTGAGTTCAAAATAATTTATATCATGCTACTTTCAGTTATTCAACGTAGATTGAAGGGAAGGGAAAAATAATTGCTATCTTTGTCTACCCTTTTCAGTGCTCTGTGTCCTTATAAACATTTTACACTAAACTCCTTGACATGTGTTGAATAATTTTATTTACTAATCTAATTAATTTGTAACTCGTTTCTAGTTTGAAGGGGGCCAATAAATTCTGTCACAGCTATGAATTGAAGTAAGACCTTATAAATAATAAAGCTCAGTGTCAATTTATATTTTAATTTCCTTATACTACACTAAGTTCTTCCCATGACCCATCATAGCTAAATAGTTGCATCAAAAAAAGCAGTATATAATTTTTATAAAATTTTAACTTATATCCCTTCTCTCCAAAAGCCCTCTAACATTTTATGAACATTTTACCATCGTCTTAGCTTATGACTTACGAAGTATAATTTCATTAGACACTTGCAAACCAGTTAATCTTATGTTTTACACTAAAGTTTTCTAGCACTCATCTACATACATACATACGTATATATTCACGTCTCTACGTCTTCAACGGGATAGGCAGAGACTATCGATCACCACCTGGAACGATCCTGACAAATCTCTCTTGCTTCACTCACACCCATTAACCTTCTCATACATCCTCTTCTGTTCTTTACACTAGTGTGAATCTATATCTATATTATGAATTAATTTCATGCAGGCGTACCTATGTACGTTCGACTCAATCGAAACCTTACGCGAATAACAAACAATACATAAAAACATATTGATTTCGAGTCGCCAACATACCTGCGGAAAATGACGTTTTGTATTTACATTATATGACTCAGTCTATATCAACCAATATCGAGTGAAGTCGGATTTTCAACTTGTCTATACATATTAATAATTTTGTTCAGGGGTATGGTAGATTTGATCGAAATCTTACAACAAAACAAAACGTAAAAAATTTGGTAGCGACAATGCACGACTCGAGCGAACACAGTTTTCTTACTCGTCTTAAATATTGTAAGTAGTGTGACAATAGTTTCTCCCACGATCAACCCAACCTAAGTGGCATAAAACAAACAATAAACGACTCTATTACTGTAATTTTAAAGTCTAAGATGAAGTATTACATGATCTTGAATCTTCAAACATGGGCAATACAATCGACGAGTATATACTCATAGAGTTTGAATGCTTCTTTTATTTAAAGAAAATGTAATACCATATTCAGTCTTTCTTAATGTTATTTTCATGTTAATACTAAGCATTTAATTAAGAACTTAAATCAGTAAACTTTAGAAATTTAGCTTACACTTTACTGCTTTATGGATTGAAGTACGATGAAATGAAAAGAAAATCTTTTTATTCAATATAAGGATCATAAAATCACTTATTAAAAATTAAAAAAATGTTTAACCTAGATGGTTAACCTTATAAATAATAAAGGTCAGTGACATTTTATAACTGTAGTGTCCTTACTACTTTAATTGTTACAAAAAAGGTTTAATGCTTTCTTTATGAACAATATTTTTTACATTAGGTATAATTGTACTATTTAAGTAGGTTAGATAATCTCCAAATTGCATGTGAAACATCACAAAAAAGCCTTGAAAAATTAAAACTATCATCAATCAATTAATAATTCACAAAGTCAATGTAAATGTTTTTAAAGGGAGTATCTCCAACACAATACAAATACTCAACAAAACAAATCGCACATCTCTAAGTACCTTAACAGAAGAGTAATTAATGGTTGGAGGCATAAGCTAGTATTTCTCGGTTCGATGCTTGGGAATGGCAATGTGAGATTGTCAAGAAATGCCTACGTCTATTCGTTTGTATGCTAAACACACATTTGCATACCGATTCAGGTATTTAACTGTATTTTATAATGAAAGGAGCTATCTGCTCGAAATATTTTGTAGTAAATATATTCATATACTAGTGACCCGCTCCTGCTACGCACGGGTATAAAAAATATAGCGTACTCCACTATTTTGTGGATGTTATTATACATATAAACCTTTCTTTTGAATCACTCTATTAAAAAAACCGCTTCAAAATCCGTTGCGTAGTTTCAAAGATTTAAGCATACAAAGGGACATAGGGACAAAGAAAGCGACTACTTTGTTTTATACTATGTAGTGATATACATCTACATAGCGTCCATTAATCCCTTTCGGGGTGGACAGAACCTTAGAGGTATAAGATCTCCTAGGTCACATTTTAACATGAATTGGGGTTGTGATGTCATAATGCTACATTGATGATAAGTTTCTCATTGCTCAATGTATTTCCTTAGCCTCGTGTTTCTCAGTCGCCTCCTACGATATGTCGGGATGAATGGCAGCTAGTTAGTATTCATTTTACGTCCCAGGCTAACACAGGACCGATTCAGGTATTTAACTGTATTTTATAATGAAGGGAGATCGAAATATTTTATAATATATGTATTGGTAAAACTTGATCTTTTAAAATTTGCTGTATGTATAAAAAAATTGATATGTGCTTCGTACATTCATACTTACCACTACATCACGCCCGTTTCTTTACAGAGTGGTAGGTAGAGATCACAAATACCCAAATATATTGAATACATTAACGTTAACAACATTGGGAGATCTTGTTTTGAAAAAAAAAATCATCCAAATTTTTAATTATTTTTGGTACAACTTAATAAAGTTTAAATAGTTAATACTTACTGTTATTAAAACAATAACTAAATTATTTATTTGTGCGTGTATTGTTTATAAAATACTTAGCACCTAAGTCCGAAATGTCAATGCTTTAAACTCGATTAAGATGAATGTACTTTGAGTAATTACTCAAAGGGCTTTCCTGGACTAAGCACTTAATGGGCGGTATTACTCAGTGATTGATGCCCTTCCCCAAGTATGGATAGTTAGTGATGAACGTGGCGAATGATACTTATATGAATATACGATTATTTAAAAGAAAAAAATACATATACATATAAATAATATAAACATATATAAACAATCTCCGAACAGGTAATAGATAGTGCTTATAAATGGCGATATGGCTTACCACCTGTCACATTAAGTACTGACTATTTGTTCAACACGTGGATTCGAGGTGGCCATAGAATTACTACTTCGCAATTGCGGAGATGGACACCTGAACATCTGACTATCCCGCAAGGTTTATTATCATTGCTCCCATCAATAGTTTGTGCATATAGTGCCTCCATTTGCAGCAGGGCAGTCTAATGGCACGTTAGGCACATAATTGGCAGGGAAGGAAGTTGCTATGGCCTGTAAGCTGCCTATAAAGTTTTTCAACGCATCCGTAATGAGAATCATTGTGGATGGGTCGATAAGGTGTATGCTAAGGGTTCCGTATGGTCACCGGTATAAATATGGTCAAATATATATATTCATTCATATATTTACGCCTCTACATCACCAAGGGGATAGGCAGAGACTATCGATCGCCACCTGGAACGTGTGACAAATCTCTCTTGCTTCATTCACACCCATTAACCTTCTCATACATGCTCTTCTATTCTTCACACTACGTACACGCGCCTTGAGAAGAATGTCTATATTTATGTTTTATATTTTAATTTATATTTAAATATCAATTTTACACAGTATAGGCTGGTCTAAAATCTTTATTTAATCAATTCAAAATAAAACTAATATTTACAATAATAATTAAAAAAAAACGAAAACAAATAAAATAAAACTTTAAAGGAAAAATATCTCCTTTAACTCATCGCTGTCAGAGAAAGGCACGGTCCCCAACAAACTGGCAACATTACCTCTCTGAATGGCCAAGCTAATGCGTTGGCCGAGGTAAGTGCCAGCCTTTGGATCACCACAGGCCTCGGAGAGGCGAACAGACACCTCCTTTACGAAACGTCGTGCCTCGCCTCCCCACGTCCCAAGAGTTTCAACGGCGAAAGGAACGAAAAAGTAGTCATTGACTAAATTTCCATATTTTCGCCGCTTGAAACTCTCAGCCAGCGCCGCCGCAGCTCCCGCCTCGACCTCAGACTTGGACAAATAGCAGGGCGCCAAAGTGTCGACGCACGTGGCGTCCCAAACAAGTGCCCTGCCATTCTTCCAAGGCATCAAAGACATTCCATCAGGTCTCTTGCCATCCTCACGTGCCAAGCCACACGGCTCAAGCACCGCCGGCACACGAGCGGTGACAAGGGCCCGACGAATAATATCATTTAATGCTGAGTGTCGAGACAGACGAACAGCGCTTCGCTGGCAAGACAACCCGTGGTGGCCAAACTCGTCAACACGTGCCCCACAACCACAGCGATGAACTTCGTTAATCCTTACGCCGAGCCTCAAACCCACACCCAGACAGAAAGTAGTTCCATCTAGAAGCGTCCCAATCTTCTCAGACGGCAATGCATTCAACCAAAGCCCCGATTCAGGCTCAGCCGCAGCCCGGAGACGCGCCCGCTGTGCAGGACTAGAAGCAGAATTAATTATGGACAATTGAATCTGCCTGCACAGTGGATCATCCCAGGACCTCTGAAAAACGGCTCCTGACGGAAGCTCGGCATCCTGCCCCAGCAGAGACAGCCAAGCAATTCTGGCATCGGACAAACCCGACGTCTGCACCGAACCCAAAGCCCCGTGAATAATTTTTGCGTGCAGACCCTGAGTAGCATGCGCCGAAGACAGAAATGCTGGCAAAGCAACACTGGACGCACTCCGAATACCAAGACCACCAAACCGAATTGGTAAAGTGGCCTGGGTCCAACTGCCATCATCAAAATTTAAATTTAGAATCTTCGAAAGTGTTTCACGTAGAAGGGAATCTAAATTATTTAAAGCCGATATATTTCGCCAAAGTTCTGAACATCTGAGATAATATGTGAATTTAGGAACGAATAAACAGAATTTTATTATTGTATAAGCCAAATGAGGGTTAATGGATTCTAAAATTGAAGTCGATTCGAGGAATTTTTTCATTTTTGTTTCGATGAAGGCAGCGGATGAATCGGAGTTCAAAGGGGCACCAAGGAGGAGAAGCGAACTTTTATCCAAAATTTTAATACCCGGTGCTATTGATTCAAATTTTTCAAAGATGTTGAGTTTTGTCTCGTTTGGAATGGCATTATTGATAAAAATTTCGCATTTAGATAAATTTAGAGATAAACCTAAAGATGAGAAACTGTTTTGAATTTTTTCTAAATCCCTTAGAACGGCAGTCGCTTCGCCTCCTATAGTACCATCGTCCAGATACCACACATTGAAGCCCGACGTAAGAGCTTCAATATGTGGATGGATTGCCAGGCTGAACAAAGCCGGACCAAGAGGGTCACCTTGTTGGCATCCAGTACATGAATTTATTAAATTTTGATTATAAATTAATTTTGATGGATTTCCATAACTTTGCCAAATGTAATTATAAATGTTGGGTACTTTCTCTTTCACCTGATCCAACAAGGCAGCCCTATCTACCGAGTTGAAAGCATTCTTGACGTCAACCTTCAAAAGGACCTCACCCGAGCCATGCTCGCAAAATGTGCGCGTAGCATGCACTGCCGCTTCACACCCACCGCGCGTGCCAAATCCCAACTGTGTAGGTTCAAAATAAGGCCCGATAATTGGTGCAATATGGCGACAGCAGATCTTTGACACAACGCGGCGTATAGTGTTGCCGACTGCAATGGGCCGTATACCACCATCCTTCTTCTTCAAAGCACACAGACTTGCCCCGTAAAGCAAGTCCGTGACCTCCCCACACACTTTGCCCGCCAGCATGAGGTTCACGAGCCGCGTCAGCTGCGTCAGGAGGGCCTCACCAGTGACCCCGACGGCCCCACACAACAAATCCTTCAGGTGTTGAGGCGTTAGGCCATCGAGGCCACCAGCCGAGCCACTCCTGAACGACAGGACCGCCTCGAGCACCTCCTGCGCCGTTGTCTCGTGCTGGGGCGAAGAGAAGGCCGACGGATCTGGCTCACCCAGGCTACCCCTTGAAGGTGGATGCTTGTCCTGCAAAGATTGGAGCGTTTCAGGGCAGTCAGGAGCAATGCTATCATTAGAAAATAACAAACGCGCTGCACCGCTAACGTCTCCATCGGCTATTTTACTTTTTATTTTATTTTGTATATTAAAAGGTTTCTGTTTTGTTTTGTGTAAAAGTGGTATTTCCAAATGGTTATTGCAGTTATCTTTTATGGATTGCGTGGCTGATTTCGAATTTGATGCTATATGGAGAGTGCTATATGAGAATAAAAAGAAATTTTTCCAACTATTAACATCATTGTTGTCAACCACGGTTTTCAAAATATTGGACAATGATTTGGCGACGGATACTCGGGCTCCTTTGGGTATTCTTTTTATTAGAGGAATGGATGATTTCAATTTTCCTAATGTTTTCCAAAGGGTGGATGTTGTATGAAAATTTGAGGAATTGATCGAAGTAGCTGTAGTGGGCAATGAACTTGGTAGGTTGTGGAGGTGTTTATGGCATTTGGATATGTGAATATTAAGACCGTGCTTACCTTTAAAAAACCGTGGCTGAGAACAATGGAGGCATTTTTCTAATTGTGTTAGCGGCGCGGGCACAGCTCCTGACAGAGGCTCGGCACTTATATCATTTTTCAACATTAAATTGGATATATGTATATAAATATATATAAAATTATAATATAATATAATTATATTATAATATATAATTATATTATATTATATTATAATATCCTTATATATGTATATAAATATATATGTATTGATGCCCTTTCATACTTTTCGGGGTGGACAAAACCTTGAAATTATCTCCTAGATCACTTTACATGACATAATAAATAATGCATAATTATTGGGGTTTAATAAGACATATGACAGTCAGATAGACGCTATATTGAAAAAAGGTGACGTTAGGTGTACCTATAACCGCCGAGAGTGTATGAGAAGATATATGAATGTCAATGAAGCGAAAGTGGTCTGTCAGGATCGGGACAAATGGGGATCCGTGATCTGTACCTACCCCTCTACAGGGAATCAGGTGTGATGTGTATGTATGAATTGGGGTTGTGATGTCATGTAATAGGTTTCATTTATTCTCTAGTCCCCTTCTACGACATACCGGTAAGAACGTGGTCAAGATAGCATGATCTATCACTTAGTATCGCCACTTTGCTAGCCCACCCAGTCTAACTATAACCCGTGAACCGTATCCTATTCTTGATCTACCGAACTAAGCCGTAGCACCAATGCAATAACACGACCGGGTATCGAACGGGGATTGACGGGCGGAAGTCGTAACTCATACGCCGTCGAAGCTTGTATAGGTTACTAATAGGCTATTGACTAATTTGTTAGTACTGGTCCGCTTTGGGTTACAAAATGAATCTAAAAAAGACAAACGTATTCACGACCATTAACCCTTTCGGGGTAGTTAGTTCAGGTTTCCATCTCCGCAATTGCGAAGGTAGTAATTCGATGGACACCTTGTACCGTGTTGACCAGATAGTCAGTACTCACTGAGACAGCTGGGCAGCCATGTCGCAATTTACAAGCACTAACTATTACCTGTTCGACGAACTAAATGTGATTTATTACGAAATGTACATAGAAATTCATAAAAAGGAATCAATAAAGCCAAAGTGGAAGGTAGAGTTGGACGGGGTAGGCCGCGTAGAACTTATACAGATCAAATCGGAGACATTCTTCTCAAGATGTAAGTAGTATGAAGAACAGAAGAGCATGTATGAGAAGGTTAATGGGTATGAGTGAAGCAAGTGAGATTTGACAGTAGCTAATGGGTGAATGATCAATAGAGATTTGTCACCCGTTCCAGGTGGCGATCGATAGTCTCTGCGTATCTCATTGGGGATGTAGAGGTGTACATGTATGTAGGTAGGTTTCTTACCGCTAATGTAGAAATGTATGAATATCACTAATAAAGAACATCTAACAGCCATATTTGAATCATATTAAGGAAGAATGTGTATGAGTGTCAATGAAACGAAAGTGGTCTGTCAGGATCGGGACAAATCTCTCGGGATCTCTGCCTGCCCCTCTACAAGGGAATCAGGCGTAATGTGTATGTATGTACTAGTTTGCTTGGTAGCTTTGACTATACTTAAGGAGTAGTGTTAATAGTAGTAACAATAATAGTATGGAAATTATAATTACTAACAAACAAACCTTCATAATATGTTGTGTTATGTAATTTCCTTTCTTATTCTACATGAGTTATTAGATGTAAATTAGAGAGTTTATGGGTTAATTACACATTAAAACAGTTATCAACTGTTAGTTCAAGGTAGATAGAATCTCAAGTCACAAAGCATATTTCATTAACCATGGTGGAAGGCCCATCTGTTTAAACTATTAGGTTACAATAATATACCACTTTTGGATTTGTTCGACGGCATATTAAGCGAATATCTACTTCAAGAATGAAACAACGTAAGTATATGTTGGTTTGACAGTATTTTATGCAGGTCATAGTTTATAGATATTAGACTATATAATAATAATATAATACGTAGATATCATGGATTAAATTTCGTCTATATTTGTACTAGACACAGATACATAGTCTATAGTAATGAACCGAATAATTGTTACCTTTAATTTAACCTAATTACACCAGAAGAAAAGCGTTGTTCTTAACTCTGCTCCCACCGGGAATCGAACCCGGGACTCCCGATTAGCGTCCAGGCGTCTAACCGACCGCGCCACGCAGGTCGTCAAAATATTTAGTCGTCAAATTGTTAGTTACAAATAAATTTCAGTTTTAATAATAACAAATAATAACATTGTACGATGCTATTACACTAATTGAACTAGCCCCTTGCTAAGTACATTTAAGACAAGTTAAGGGTACTAGTCAACATTTAAGAAAAATATACTTATTATACATTGATAAATACATATATAGCATATATAATCAACGACCGGACTCATGAACAGAAGAAAAGCGTAGTTTTTAACTCTGTCCCACCGGGAATCGAACCCGGGGCTCACTTAGCGCTTAGGTGGTTAACCAATCGCGCCACGGATGTTGTTGTTTTATTTGTCTTCTTCCATCCATACAATCCATACTTTTGATTAATAATTAACGGGAATTATCGCGTATGTTTATATATAATGAAGTTACCTTTATTATATAAAACATACGCGATAAGTCCCGCTAGTTATTAATCATGAGTATAAATCGCGAATCTCTTAAAACTATAATTCATACTTTGTAAGAAACTTGAGTAAGTATTCGTAAGTCCACAATTTGATGTCGCATGTCATCCGTGAATTTGGGAAGGCGAATCGTAATCCGTGTGAGACTTGTACTTGTAAACATGGACAAATTGTGAAAGGGATCGGACGACGAAAATTGACACCTCTTTTGCCCCCGGCTACCGGCACAGAGTAGGCTCCCGGTTTAGATGGGAGACGGTTTTGGAAATCCCTATAAGGTGTAAGAAAGTATAGACATACATAATTATGTTGTACCTAAAGCGCAATGATTAAGTTCCCTATGACCAGTTCCAAATAAATCTTTCACTTAACACCTCGCCTTTTTGATTTCGAGAGCTCCCTGCAAACCAAAGGTGAGATTATTACTATCACAAATATACATATATCATGGAATTAAATAAATATAAATTTGGTAGATAAATAAATATAAATGGGCGACTTAACCCTCGTCGTGCTTGGCAATATTATAAAGATTTTAAACAATAAGAGTGTCATAAAATGTAATTATGTAAAATGGCAATTACTGTTTTGTAAACTACGTGATACGAAATTTGTTTACGTATGATAACGAATATATAATATCATTACCGTTAAGTGGACCGAGTTTTGATAAAATATGTATGTATATCCTACATCATGCTGTACTATTCATAAGAGATACACTGTTTTCCTGTCTTTACCCAACTCATATAGATTCTTCAAAAAAATACAGGATTAGAAACACTTAAATAGATAAATTAATATAGTCAAAAAGAAAAATAAAGTTCAACATGAGAGACCACGAACAAAATATACTGATCAAATAGGAAACATTCTTCTTAAGGCGGGTGTAAGCAAAATGAAGACTAGATGAGTACCTATATATGTGAAGGATAATGAGTGTGTGAAACAAGGAAAATTTATCAGGATCGTTCCAGGTGGCGATCGATAGTCTCTGCCTATCCCCTCATATCCCTTGTATGTATATAGAAAGGCTTATACCCACTAGTCTATACGTTAGCCTACTCTGTGCCAGTGACAGGTACACGAGTAGGTATTAAGATAATCTGTGGCGATCCGCGCGGCTTCTCCCGGATCCGATTACGAAATTAATCGATTTCAAAGAAACGCACTGCCGCTGCGACGGTTTCCAATGTCCCACTGGTGCCTCGGGCTGTCTTCTTCAACGCTTTACATTGTAGGTTATTGCCTTAATATATTCTAAAAAGCCTTTCTATATCACCTATGTAATGTGAAGATAATATATCTAAATATATTCTTAATACATAAACCATAGCCTTTCTATATCACCTAGTTAATGTGAAGATTATGTATGTAAATATATTTTTAATACATAAAACTACTGAAAAAGGGTGACGTTAGAAGTACCTATAACCGCGCAGTGTGTATGAGAAGATGTATGAGAGTCAATGAAGCGACAGAGATCTGTCAGGGTCGGGACAAATGGGATCTGTAATCTCTGCCTACCCCTCTACAGGAAAACAGACGTGATTCCATGCTTGCATGCAATCTTAATATATTCTATTTACTTTAAACTGCATACTTTGGATTATTTGTAGTTGCAGCTTCGAAAGGTGAAAAAACTGGTCAGAATATCCAAGGAATATCTTGGTCAGGTTAAGTATAAATATTGATTTATTTATTTCCATTACGAAACGTAGGTGACTGGTTGCTGCCCATCGTCCAATAGATTCTATGGACCGTTGGTCCTTTAGTATCTCATCTATGACACACCATCCTATCTGAAAGTGTAGTCCAATAACAGTATAATGTATTAAATATAATCATAATACAACATCTATACGTTTTTGAACAACGTACTGACAAGTGCCTAATAAGACATATAACAGTCAGATAGACGCTATATTGAAAAAAGGTGACGTTAGGAGTACCTATAACCGCCGAGAGTGTATGAGAGGATGTATGAATGTCAATGAAGCGAAAGTGGTCTGTCAGGATCGAGACAAATGGGGATCCGTGATTTCTGCCTACCCCTCTACAGGGAATCAGGCGTGATGTGTATGTATGTATGTATGTATGTACTGACAAGTCTACAATTTAATTCAGACGATAGTTTTCAACTGTATAAAAGACTATATAAGTTCAATGAATTAATACTAATAATAATATTGTAGGACATTATTACACCAATTAAACTACAATTTTTATAGCCCCTTGTTAAGTATATTTAAGACTTGTGTTAAGGGTACTAGTCAACGTATATTTAAGAAATATATACTTATTATATATAGATAAATGCATATATAATCAACAACAAAACAGGAAAGCAGAAGAAAAGCATAGTTCCTAACTCTACCTCCACCAGGAATCGAACCTGGGACCTCACGATTAGCGTTCAGGCGTCTAACCAATCGCGCCACAGAGGTCGTCAAAATACTGAATTATATTTTCTGGAAATCTAAGTTTGCCTTACAGGTTAGTTTAATCTTAGTTTTTCATAGTTTGTTTAGTCTACTAATCTTTGGACGCTTAAAGAATAATTAAAGAATAAAAAGCCAATATCCAAACATGATGGTTATTGCACCCATCTACACTTATGTTTATATACGTATGGTTAACAAAGTCGTTCTTTTTATGGTGTGCCTTACATAATTACAAAACTAAACGTAAATACGGCAGCACAACCACAAAGTTGTGATGTTGTTGCTAAGGCGAAAATATACTCAGCCGTGATAGACAGAACGTTGAGGATATTACTACTGCATAAATATATACATACATACATATAAAACGCGATTCCGTTCAGTGTGGTAGATAGAGATTACTGATTCTTATCTCTGCACCTTTGCTTTATTGATATCCTTCGAATATACATATACACCGTATATGTTTATTTTGTACGCTATTATATGCTATTATATGTATATTGCTTATTTTCATATCATGATTCGTAAGACTACATACATGTATAAAATCAGGACTGAAAAAGACTATCTTGGTATGATCCAAATAGATCGAACGAAAAAATCAATTAAAAACTTTTGACAAATTAAAGCATCAACCATAAAAATACTCTTCGACAATCATCATCCCTTTCAGGATTGCCAGACGTAGACTGTAGTCACGTAAACCCCTTTTAAAGACTTTTTGCCCTTCAAACTCCTGTTCTACCTTACGGTGAGTGTAGTTTAGCCCTTATAAAGTGTCAGTTCGTCTGATGTACGCTTTACTCAAACCACAAATGGTCCTTAGTATTTTAACACACAAATACCTTTGCAATAATGGGAAATACGTGATATCATGTATTATGTGAGAATGAATAAATAAACAAAAACAAAACAAACGCTTTCACGATCAGTAACCCTTACGGGGTAGTCAGAGGTTCAGGTGTCCATCTCCGCAAGTGCGAAGGTAGTAATTTTATGGCCACCTCGAACCCACGTGTTGGCCAGATAGTCAGTGATTATTGTATCACATTTTATATGTTAAGTTAGTTATTATTTTGGAAGTGATAACTAATTAGTTTGGTAACTGGTGACAAGTAAAAGGGAGGAGAGATATTTGGGAAAAGGTGCATTAAGCAAATCACTACATAGTATAAAACAAAGTCGTTTTCTCTGTCCCTATGTCCCTTTGTATGCTTAAATCTTTGAAACTACGCAACGGATTTTGATGCGGTTTGTTTTAATAGATAGAGTGATTCAAGAGGAAGGTTTATACGTGTAATAACATCCATTAAATAGCCAGAAGGGCGAAGCCGGAGCGGGTCGCTAGTATATTTATATTGTGAAAATCAGATAACTTCAATTACATTGTTATATGATCCGAGGATTGAACCCGGTACCCACTGATACAGAGTCAAGCCTGCAACGACTGATCTATGCCGATTTTGAGTACTAACTTAAAAATTACGTACTTATGAACAACTTTAACATTCAGTAGTAATAAAATGAGGTCGCGAGTGTTTTGGTTAGCCTGTTCACCCCGTGTAGCGTAAACATGTGTCGCCACAGCATGATGTCACCGTGAACGTGTAATTATGCAATTGACTCTCTTGGATTAATTGTTAGGCTGGGCGTGCATTGAAGTTAAAACGCGCTGCGATTTTAATATATAAAATGAAATCTTATTTAGGGCGTACATAAAAATTAGTGATACGTATATTGAAATAGACAGGCGTTATGAGTACCTGTATATCATCGTAATGCAATGAATTGGGCGCTGCCGGAGGACCCGTGATGCATACTGATAGTGTAACCGTGATAGTATACTGAGGCCCTCATTGCATTAAAGTTTTCATTTTTATTGTTCAATGTTTGTGTTAATGATACTCGTATTTATTGCAGTGAATATAGTGTTTTCTTTCTTTCCTTCAATGAAACGAAAGTGATTTTCAACAATGAAATTTATTATTTACGGTTAGGGAAAACATTGTGAGGTACGGTGAGGGAAAACATCGTGAGGAAACATACATGTTCCCTGAACAGGTAATAGTGCTTGTAAATGGCGACATGGCTTACCACCGGTCACATTGAGCACTGATTATCTGGTCAACACTTGGGTTCAGGGTGGCCATAGCTTTACTACCTCCGTGATTGCAGATGGGCAACTGAACTTCTGATTACACTACAATTTAGAACAATAATTTGTAAAATTTCAAAATAATGTTACAAACTATCTACTTTCCAGGATATCTTAAGGGTATTTTACAAATTCTTTAGGGCGAATGGTTATCTCAAATATTCCTTCATGAAAATATATAAAATTTCTATAACTTCCGAGTTACTGTCGTTGTTTTATTCTAAACTTATTCTTTATTCACTTATTCTGTATTTTCGACAATGTTTATGATTCATTCATTCAAAATAATTAATGAAAAGTAAAAAACCCTTTCTTACGCAGCGTTTTTCACTTTTACTACCCGCCGACCTCTACCGGGAGTGAATTGAACTAATCCATTACAGTAGTGACGACCGCACGGGACAAATTGGGATCAAACCAAATGAGCAAAGGCCTACATAGGAATACAGACCTTATGATAAGGAAATAAGGTTGCAATTTGTGGTTTAAGTACATTTGGTAGACATGATTATGTTTATAGGGCGTAAAGAGTCCAGTGACGAAATAAATGTAAGGAAATTGGAGTAAGTAAAGGTACTGTTTGGTATTAAATATACATACATAAATACTCTAATTCCCTTAAGGACAGGTAAAGACTATCGATCGCTGTCTTGACTATTATTGGTCCTGAATAAAAAATAAATCTCTCATGCCTTGATCATATTCTTCTCTCACATTGTCTTCTGTTCTTCACGCTATATTATTTGAGTGAAATTATTCAGTTCTTATGCCTTAGACGTACAGTCAACGCTAAAAGTGCAGTCCCAGTAACTTTTTATAAGGTTTATAAGAACATAGTGAAAGTAGAATAGTGGCCATGACAATGCCCAGTGGCGCCAGTATTAAAATGTAAAATATTGTCTTTTGTTCTTATAAACTTAAACCTTATAAAAAGTTACTGAGACTGCACTTTTAGCGCTGACTGTACATATTATTAGGTTATGGGTGTATGTGAAGCAAGGGAGATTTGTCAGGATCGTTCCAGGTGGCGATAGTCACATTACCTTCTCAAACATGCTCTTATACAGATCAAATTGGAGACATTTTTCTCAATGCAGTTGTATGTAGTGTGAAGAACTGTCAACTTGATTAAAAATAAAAAGAAGTAAGTACTTTTGAGTATATTTGTGTGGGTCCCGTCCTATCTGGGATCAAAAAATAATGATAACTAGCTGCCGTTCTTCTCAGCATGTGGGACTAAGTGACTAGGGGAAAATAGATTCTGTCGTGCAATCGGTTAACAACCTCTCAAAAATGTTCAATGACTTCACAACTCCAATATTCATGCCACAATGTGACCTAGAAGATATATGTATCTCCGACGTTTTGTCAATCCCAAAAGGGATTAAAGGACGTGAATATATATGTATGTTACAGTCACTAAGTTACATACACATTTCATATAGTCCACTTTAGTAAAAGACATACTCTAAATTGACTTTTTAAATGCATAATGATAGGGGCATGTACTTTATCTGTTAAGCCAATTTTGACCCCTATTATTAGTGCACCAGGAATGTGACCTGACCTCTACTTGTTTGTATTACGACTGGAGTATCCTGAAGGATGGGCAGGTTCTGAGGATGTATTCAAGCCTAAAGTATCTTTAGATCTTAGTCAAATTTATACAAAATATGGGTAATATATCGAATGAGACATATTATTCTCAAGGTGGGTGTAAGTAGAGTGAAGAACAGAAGAGCATGTATGAGAAGGTTAATGAGAGTGAGTGAAGAGAGATTTGTCAGGATCGTTCTAGGTAGCGATCCAAAGTCTCTGCCTATCCCATTAGGGACGTAGAGGCTTGATTATATGTAGGTACGTATATCGTGATTTGGTGAAAAAATAAATGGTATAATAATATTCATAATAATCGTAAGAAAATTTGTGCTTATATCTGAGGACATAAAACAGCCCTGACATCAGGGGCTGACCATCTGGTCAAAAGTGGGTTTGATGTGGCCATATTTCACTCCGCCTTTACCAATATGGACATGCGGACCTCTGTCTAACCCGTAAGGAATGATGGTCCTGAAATGTATGCTTTAACTTCTATTTTCGACAATTGAAATATAATTTGGGTGAAGTAGAAGGGCGGTTACATAGTGGCCGGTCCAATAAAACATACGACGGTCAGCTAGACACCATATTGAAAAAGGGTGACGTTAGAAGTACCTATAACTACCGTGTGTATGAGTGTGAATGAAGCGAGAGTGGTTAAGATAGGGACAGATGGAGATCCATAATCTCTGCCTACCACTATGCAGTAAAACAGGG
Source organism: Leucoptera coffeella (assembly GCA_030578115.1). NCBI lineage: Eukaryota > Metazoa > Arthropoda > Insecta > Lepidoptera > Lyonetiidae > Leucoptera > Leucoptera coffeella. Next base: position 154,330 of record JAMBLF010000426.1, on the reverse strand, counting down.
GTGATGTGTATGTATTTAAACATATAGTGCCTGATCTGCACTCATGTTTGTGCATTTAATTCTATCACGAGCCCATCATGAATTGCTGTTTTTATAATTATCATAATAATTGGTAGCAGGGATATCACGGAGATTCACCATATATCATCGTCTTTGCAGGTATCACGATTGTTAATCTTTTTGGAGTAAGTAGTTAGAGAATTTAAGGCATGTTAGGTTTGAGCCTCTCAAAGCCCACGTTTCACTAAATAGAGAGCACCTAACGTGATAGGTAGTGAACCGTATCGCCGTATACGGCCACCAGCTATTACCTATCCCGAGGGATAGGCAGATTTCCTTGTGATGTTTTCCCTCAACGTTAGTGACTTAAAGGATTTCACATTGAATGTCTTGTTTTCAATATTTAACAAATTTCTATTTTAATATATTATACTTTAATTACAATGACTGAATGTCATGACACATATGATAATTAGGTTTATTTTATTAGATAGCCAGTACCTAACTTTATCCGTGATGATGATGAGAGTTTAAAAACATTGCAATTAGAAATAAATAGTGAATAGTGTTATGTAATACTTTGTTAAGTGAAAATTTCAGTTATTTTGGTTTTAACCGAAATACAATATTGTACGCCAGGAGAGGCAGCCCATGCTGATACTAAGTAATAATTGTACACCCTATTTACGCATGTGACACAATAAAGTTCCTTTGTCTTTGATTCTATCATCAATCAATTATTAATATAACCAAACCTTATATTAGATTAACTACCGATTTTTCCTTCACTGCAAACAACTATAATATAAATAGAACAACATAAAGGATTAAAAACAGCTACACATAATATTTTAGTCCCAGATCCGCACGAAACAGCCATGGTAGCACTCCAAACAAAAAGCCCACTTCACACTCAATTGAAGCTGATTGATACTATTTTCGCCGCATGTGTATGTGGAGTAATTAATGCATCTATTTCCAGCGCACCTAATTGTTTTAATTGACTTCGGCGATAAAAGGCAATGGGATCTCTGTACCGCTCTAAATTGAATGAGGTCGTTATCTTTTGCTTTAATTGAGTAGTAAGTATTTCACTTTTATTTAACTAACGCTCCACTAAAGTTATTCTTTAAGATGTAGTACCTGACCCACGTGTTGACCAGATAGTCAATACTCAATGTGACATGTGGTCAGCCATGTCACCATTTACAAGCACTAACTATTACCTGTTCGGGGAACAGCTGGGTTTCCTTACGATGTTTTCCCTCACCGTACTATTCGACGCATTTCATAAATGTATTTTTATTACGAAATTGTTCATAGAAATTCAATAAACTTCATTTCCATTGGTACATGCTCAATCGGGTTTTGAACCCTGTAACCTGTACAGAGTCAAGCCCCAAACAACTGAGCTACGTCAAATTTACGTCATAAGTTGCAAACCAATTCCCATAAATTCTATTGACATTTTTAAATTAGTCTCTTATAACGGCATGCCGAAAAGAACTGCACTTAGTTTCCCCTATTTACGTGCCAGACAAGCCAAGCCAATCTATATATACTCATGATTAATAACTAAAGGGACTTATCGCGTATGTTTTTATATAATAAAGTTACCTTTATTAACCCGTCGTTTCGGCTACGTTGCAGCAGCCATGGTCACGGGCAGACTGACTGAGTCGATAGTCCCAGCGATAAGTCCCGTTAGTTATTAATCATGAGTGTAAATCGTGAATCTCTCAAAACTACAATCTATATATAGTTTAATTCTCTTAATTCAAACATAAAGATGTTCTTGAAAGCAAGAAATCATACCCTATGACTGTAATTGAGTGTTTATAGTCCTATTAATTACTTACTGCCTTTACCAAGCTACGCCACAATTAACTTTATGTCCTTTTAAAAGGGTTGTTAGTACATTGCACGAAGTTTAATGGGCGAACTATTAAGGCCTTTTTCCGTCTTTTTGGTCATAAGATAACTCATTGTTAATCTTTGCTGTTTGCATCCTGTGAATGATGTTTTTATTGGTGGCTATTTCGAGATATGAAAGTTTATATTCGTATTATTACGACCCATTTAGTAGAAAAGGTAGACGGTTGAGTCACAGTTTTAGTAGGTAAGTTGATATAGTTAAATATTCTATAGTTTAATAATATGGTTTATCACCTGTCACATTGAGTACTGACTATCTAGTCTACACGTGGGGTCGAGGTGGCCATAGACTTATTATCATCGCAATTGCTGAAATGTACACCGAACCCATGACTACCCCGCAAGGGTTAATGATCGTGAACTCATAACCATTTTTGACATCATACGTAATGGGTGGTAGGCCATGTCTCTGTAAATACACTGACATATTACCTATTGTAAGAAAAAATAGAGATAATAACTGAACTATATCATACTGTACCATAAATAAACAAGAATAATATTCAGTATACATAGATCTGCGAATCTCTAACTACTCCTTACACGAAATCGTAGTGAAGTGTATTTAAATGTGTATGGTATCATCAATTCTATATTATTATGTAACAACAATTCCCACGAACTTCGCTTTAACGGTAAGCTGAAATTATCACTCACTTTAGAATTAATTGCAAAAACTATATGTATATAAAAGCGACGTTAATTATAGTTTTCTTGATATATGAAGAGACGCCTCCGTTACAAGTAAAGTGCAAATAAAAGTTAACTTAGCTTACAACAATGTTGCAAATTATATACAGGACTAGCATGGATGGTGCGAGAAACAAGTATAATTAACAAGAGTTGAGTTTAACTTTATAGTATTTAATTTGAAAATAAAGTTGTGTAAATATATGTATGTTTGTAAAAATAAGTAGTTTTTTAAAAACTAAATTTAATACAAACAAAAAATAGTAGTGAGTAAAATACCTCATTTCATTAAATAATATTTTAATTAAGATAAGTTGTGAAATAATACAAACATTTAAAGATAACATATTTAACAACAACTGTTCCTTTGAGGTACACAGCGAATAACATGTGCATCTCAATGAACTTGCATATATTTATTTTTGTATTGTCGTAGTTCAGTCGTTGGGGGCTTGACTCTGTATCAGTGGTTACAGGGTTCAAACCTCGGAGCGTGTACCAATGGAAATGATAGTCTGATTTTCTATATACAAGTTCGCAATAAAAATACATTTGTGAAATGCACCGAATACTAAGACGAGGGAAAACATCGTGAGGAGACCTACTTCTTCCCCGAAAAGGTAACAGTCAGTGCTTCTAAATGGCGACACGGCTTACCACCTGTCACTTTGAGTGCTGACTATCTGGTCAACACGTGAATTCGAGGTGACCATAGAATTCGAAATTCCGGAGACACCTGAACCTCTGACTACTCCGCATGTTACGAGGTTTGAACCTTGTACCCAGTGATACAGGGTCAAGCCTCAACGACTGATCTACGCGAATTTATTAATTTGATTATATGATTAAATATGTGGTGATCTATGTACTAGAAGGTGGCTTTTATATATAGCCCATATCTAGTCGTTCATCCATGCCACCTTAAAGTAATTCCACGCATTTTTTCTTCAAGTAAACAAGACGATTGATGCAGGCAAGATAAAAACAATTATAAAGGCTCACGTTGGCACATAACATTTTATTGCCACTAACATGCAAAGTAGAAGTATACTTATACAGAAAACGGAGAAATTCTTCTCTAGGCTAAATAATATTTCAATATTAACAGTGTGAAGTTGTACGTGGAATAGCAAAAGTGACATATTTTACAATTTTTAAGCGAATTTTGACACATTTGCTCTGAACTCATTGCATGTCATTAATGGTGATATTTGACACTTGCCAATCCGCTACCAACTTCACACTATTACTGTAGTAATATTGAAGTTATACATATCAAATTGGAGACATTTATCTCCAGTATGTAGTGTGAAGAACAGAAGAGCACGTATGAGAAGGTTAATGGGTGTGAGTGAAGCAAGAGAGATTTGTCAGGATCGTTCCAGTTGGCGATCGATAGTTTCTACCTATCCCCTTAAGGACGTAGAGGCGCGAATATATGTATGTATGTAACATTCAAAGTTTTTAAGCTTACACACCACTACTATAACTCTTAAGGGATGGAAAGACGGCGACTAAGGGACTAGGGGTAAATAGAATATATTGGGCGATGGGCTAGCACAATGTCACCAATATTCCATAATGTCATCGCAACTCCAATATTCATGCTAAAAGTAACCTAGGACTTATTATATCTCCGAGGTTCTGTCCAACCCAAACGTAAATAGCAGTATGTGAATATACTTCAAATAGTTATCATTATCATTCTGTAATATGTCAATGATAAAAACTATTACAAACTCTTTGCGTAAAAACTTATAGGCAAAGAATGTTGCCATCTTGATTGAAAAGCTACTAATTGTGAGTGTTGCCATTCTTCAACGTGTTCAAAGGCCCAATAAATGCAATTTTATTCATTAATACATTTTAATTTATACTCCCTAGTCACGGTATGTACTGGCGGGTAATGATGGGTAATTACTCAGTTAGTTGTGCCCATTTAAGCGGAGAAGGGACGTGTTTCCCGACCGTGTGTGGGTAGCATAATAACACAGATTGGAATGGCTAACTGTATAGTGTTGCCAGTTTTTTACCGAAATGTCTTAGGATGTATGTTATTGTAATTAGCTTAGCCCTCTAGATTAATATGATTTAGTAGGACTTGATTTGTTTTTTTTTAAGCGGCTGTAGCCCAGTGGGTAAGACCTCGAACTTCGTATGAAAAAAGTCCTAGGTTCGAATCCCGACTCTGGCATGTACCAATGAATGAAATTTAAATGTATTTTTCATTTACGTACATAATTTACAGTCGCTGACGGTGAGGGAAAACATCGTGAGGAAACCTGCCTATCCCTCAGGATAGGTAATAGTCAATGCCTATATACGGCGATACGGTTCACTACCTATCACGTTGGGTGCTGTCTATCTAGTGATACGCGGGCTTCGAATGACCCTTACCTAACATGCCTTCGAAATTTCGGAGATGGGCATTCAAGCCTCTGACTACCCCGCTATAATAGAAAAAGGGAGTGTGTATACACAAGTCGTGAAGCGTATGTATGTTGTTTTGTTTTTCATACACACACACTCGTCACGCCCTATAATTACCTGTGGGTAGAAAGAGATTACAAATCCAAAATTCTCTATCTGGCAAATCACTTTTACTCCAGTTATATACCTTGACATATAAACCTTTAAATATACATTTAGTGGTTCCAGTGTTTTCAATTATGCATATATGATGGATGTTTTTGTTTATTAAAGACTGTCGTGTATGTATATTTATTCGCTCAATTAACCTGTTATTGGAAAAAAGCTGTTTATAATACTAAGATATTCCTTATGATATCAAAACTGTTTATAAAAATTTATACTTATACAGGGTTATTTGTAAAACATCAACAACCTCGCAAGACCAGGTAGCTATCATCGTGAACAACAACATTTGTTCTACGACTTTTGATAATTTGACACATTTTACTTTCATACAAAAATAAATATCAATTTAATTTTACGTTTGAATGTTCTTAACTCTATGGGCATCGCATCGCGTCGTGCGCGTCGCCTTTTCTTACCTACGTGAATCGAACATAGACCTACAAATGTCACGACAGTACAATAATAGCTTGAAAAATCATTATTAATTAATGTATTGAGTTATGATAAAACTCGTAGAACAAATGTTGTTGTTTATGATTTTAGCTATCTAGTCGTGCGAGGTTGTTGATGTTTTTCAAATAACCCTGTATATTGATTATGATAGCAAATCGAAACCTTGAACCTAACCTAACCCAGACTACCTAACAAAACCTAAAAGTCGAAAACCAACCTTTAGTTTTTGTTTGCACTACATAGTTATAGTCTTAGTTTATACTTTATGCATATGTACAATTTTAGGTGAATAAATATATTATTATTCTTAGTTACATAGCAACTAAAGCCATCCACATACATTCCCATCTATTAATTGCTAACAAAAGCTGCACTTAAGGCCCTCATACACCATCAAAATGTCGTTAAACTGTTGACTTGCTTGATCCCTTAACGCGGGGACTGTCCAATAAATCAATCAGGGACTATTGGGTTGACAGCCCTTTGCACGACATATCAATTGGTGTAATTCGACAACAGATGTAGTAAGTATGTAGTGTTCCATGTTAGATTGAGACGTAAAAAAAAAATTAACTAGCTGCCGTTTATTCCAACATGGCGTAGAAGGCGACTAAGGGACTAACGTATCTCCAAAGTTTTTATATGACATCACAATCCCAATATTAATGTTAAAAGAGACCTTAGAGAAATTATATTTCCAAAGTTCTATCTTAGCCGAAAGGGAATAGAGGACGTGAATGTATATGTATGTAGTAGTATTTAGGTGTTTGCTTCGTTCTTTCAACGTTTTTATCTGTATGAAGCAGGTAGCCAAATGGGTAAGACCTTCGACTTCTTATACGTATATAATTAACAGTTTGCTTACGGTGAGGGAAAACATCTTGGGAAAACCTGCCTATCCCTTGGGATATCTAATAGCCAGTGCCTGTATGCGGCTATACGATTCACTACCTATCACGTTGGGAGGTGTCTATCCAGTGAAACGCGGGCTTTGAGAGGCTCATACCTAACATCGCTTCGAAATTTCGTAGATACCCCACCACAATAAAAAAGGGAGTGTTCATACAAAAGTCGTGAAGCGTATGTTATGTTCTCATATGCCAAAACCCCTAAAAATAGCTCGTTTGCTGCATTATTCTAATGAAGATCATTACGTGGCACTTATGCCATTACACACTGTATTAATCTCCAAAGTAATGGGAACACGCGATCGTGTCATCGTGGTTGCACCCTTATTCTTGATTTTGGTTGGACTGCAACTGTTATTATAAGGACAGACTGAGCCCGAACGGTTAACTATTGTCCCTTATTACTATGCCCTTAGCAATTCTATTCTAGTGGTAAAACACTAAGAGAATAGAAATGTTAGCTTGATTATTACGGGGCTTATCGCGTATATTTTATGAACAATTAATTAACTTTGCTTTCATGTCAATATACATAGTATAAAACAAAGTCGATTTCTTTGTCCCTATGTCCTTTTGTATGCTTAAATCTTTGAAACTACGCAACAGATTTGGAAGCCGGAAGCCTTGTTTATAAGATAGTAGCGACCCGCTCCGGCTTCGCGCTTCTGGTTATTTAATGGATGTTATTATACATATAAACCTTCCTCTTGAATCACTATATGTATTAAAAAACCGCATCAAAATCCGTTGCGTAGTTTCAAAGATTTAAGCATACAAATGGACGTAGGGACAGAGAAAGTGACTTTGTTTTATACTATGTAGTGATACGCGTTCATATAACATTTGTCCCATATAACAACTCAAGAGTTTTGATGTCACTTAGCTTAAATCCTAGTGTTAGTCCAGAATGTAAACTCTTAATAACTATCTTGCTTTTGATCGACTCATTGTTACCTAATACCACCTTAGCTCTAATAGTTATATTAAAACGAAGCAGATATTAGTCCAGCTGAAAAAAGCTAAAGTTAATCAGTAATATGTAGTGGTTTTCTCAATATAATATATCATTGCGACCTCTTTATCCAGAATACTACTCAGCAAACGTCATTCATGAAACAGCTGATCTTATCAAAATCATTTGGTTAAAACAATAGCACCTTTATTGCATTTAATTAGAGTCTGAACTTTAACGCTGATTGCTGTTAGATGCAACGAATCTAAATTAAATGGAATTAAAAGAAGTGTTCTGTTTCGTGTTAGTTTGGGACTAGATTAGATTGTAACTAGCTGTCTTTATTCGATTTGTCATAAATTTAATTTGTACCTCGAGTTTTGTTTACAATTTTCGCGATTGTGTTTCTTAAAGAAGATGCATTAATAGGATATACGCATACAAATAATAAATTAAATGTGTTTAATTATCTTAAAAGGAATTTTGAAGAAAGCCTTAGTCATATACACCTTATTAGAGACAAAAAATATGAAAAACTACATTACTTGAAAAACCCATATTTTAAAGGACTAGGGGTAAATAGAATCTATTGAGCAATGGGCTAGCAATCTGTCACCAATGTTCCAATACGAAATCGCAATTTTCATGCTAAAAGGAGATAATATATAACCGAGGTTCTGTCCACTCCGAAAGGGAATAAGGGACGTGAATGTATATGTAATTACAACTTTAAATGTATTATGTGACGACCTCCGTGGCGCGATCGGTTAGCCGCCTCACACTAATCGTGAGATCCCGGGTTCGATTCCCGGTGGAGGCAGAATTAAGAACTACGCTTTTCTACTGCTTTCCAGTCTGGTCTTTCATTATATATGTATTTATCTATGTATATATTTCTTAAATATACGTTGACTAGTACCCTTAGCACAAGTCTTAAATGTACTTACCTAGCTAGTTCAAATGGTGTAATAACGTCCAAATATTATATTATTTATTCCCAATCATCATTAACCATACCTATCCCCCATCTTCCTTCACTCAAACCCAGTGGCTGGTACCACAATGGTTTCCAGCCCATCGTAATGAGGAAGTGAGTGACCACAGCCATAAACTTCGTCAGCGGTTCACCACAAGTACTCAAGTTTATTTTAAAAACATAAACATCGAGGTGCTAGGGGATTGTTGAGGTTCCGGGTTCGATTCTTACTCGCCTATATACATAAATACACATCACGCCTGATTCCCTGTAGAGGGGTAGGCAGAGATCACGGATCCCCATTTGTCCCGATCCTGACAGACCACTTTCGCTTCATTGACATTCATACATCTTCTCATACACTCTCGGCGGTTATAGGTACTCCTAACGTCACCTTTTTTCAATATAGCGTCTATCTGACTGTTATATGTCTTATTAGGCCGGCCCCTACGTAACCGCCCTTCCACTTCACTCATGTATAATCTTTTTGTCAATCTGCTATCATTCATCCGCATTACATGTCCAAACCATCTTACTCGTAAAGACAAAAATGTGGGTTTAAGTTAGCTGACACATCGTATGGGGTTTTCAGGACTTCCGTGGCGCGATTGGTAGACCAGCTGAGCGATAATCTTGAGGTCTCGGGTTCGATTCCCGGTGGAGGCCAAGTTTGTTTTACTTTGTATAATAAGTATATAATATACCCTTAACACAAGTCTGAAATGAATTTAGCTTTATCACTAATGATTAAATGTTATTTTCATATAAATGCTATCATAATGAAGAATTCTACCATAGATCAAAAATTGTAGTAGTGAATTTTTTTTAAGTAAACACCTACCGAAAATAAAAACGCAAATTTTAACTCTAAGATATTTCATTCTTAATGCTTATGTGTTACATGAACATTACATACGCTTCACGACACTAATTGTATGTATTGTACTGTACAAAGGGAGTATACACACTCCCTTTTTTATTGTGGCGGGGTAGACAGAGGCTTGAGTGAATATCTCCGAAATTTCGAAGGCATGTTAAGTATGGGTCACTCGAAGCCCACGTTTCACTAGATAGACAGCACCCAACATTATAGGTAGTGAATCGTATCGTCGTATTTAGGCACTATCCCGGTGGATAGGCAGGTTTCCTTACGATGTTTGCTCCCACCGTTAGTGGCGCTAAATTATGTACGTACCTATAACAAAAACATGTTTAAATTTTAATCATTGGTACAGGCTAGAGCCGGGATTCGAACCTAGGACCTTACTTATAAGAAGTCAGTCTTACCCACTAGGTTACAGGCGTTTACAGTACTCAAAATTATACATATATCTCTCGAAATAAGCAATCAACACTGTTAGCACATCCTTAAGACTGCAAAATGTAACATACATAGGTACATACACATCACGCCTGATTCCCTGTAGAGGGGTAGACAGAGATAACGGATCCCCATTTGTCTCGATCCTGATACACCACTTTCGCTTCATTGATATTCATACATCTTCTCATACACTCTCGGCGGTTATAGGTACACCTATCGCCACCTTTTTTCAAAATGGAAGTACCATATAATGTCCATATATTACAATTTTACAAGCGTACGAAAAGTTGTAAGCCTAGTCGCCGTGCGGAGCCGGGACTACGCAATCAGCATGTAAATGTCCCGTGGCAACAGCCATCCGAGCATCGAATATTGATCGCCGAATTATGATAATCAGGAGCTTCTAGCCACGAGCTCGTGTGGACTTTAGCTCCAGAGATGGGGGTACAGAGTGCTTTTTTATTTCATATATTCTAGGTATGGTTAGTTTCTGCTGATTGGAAAAAGGAGCGTGAATGTACTTTTGTATTTGGTGTTATATCTATCAAATATACGTTGTTTATCTCTGCGTATCCCGTCAGAGAAGTAGAAGCATGATTATATTGTGCGTAATAGTATGTAACTGTAACATGTGATCACTAGCATTTATTAAGGTAGTTAAAGCATAGAATGAATATAAGTATGTACTTGTGGTAACACCCTTTAAATAATATTACTAGGATTTTTTTATAGTAAAAGGAGTGAGTTAACAGTGAATAACTACACAGAATAGGCAGTATCTGTGGAAGACGGCAATGGACTGACAAGACCTTTGAAAGACTCCAGAAATACCATAATACCACTAAACCCTGAGTTCCATTACAAAGCCCACAAAACTCTGGTATTATTACCACTAAAGGTTGAAGAAGATGTTATGTTGTTAAGTCATCGTCTACCCCGAGAAGGATTGAGGGACGTAATGTTCAAGTATGTATGACAGAAAATATGGCAAAGCTGTTCCTCAATAATAAAGAGATATATCTGTGAATTGTAGCCAATAATGAATTAATTACACGGCACGAGAAAAAAAAATTCGGTGATATGTAAATGTAATTTTCCTCAATATTGTATGATCTTATCATCATCATCAGCCTGTATCAATCCACTGTTGGACATAGGCCTCCCCCAAATGACGCCACGCCACGCCACGCCACTGATCTTATCATTATAACGCAACCGTTAATAGTAAACGACACCGAAGAGATTATTTATTCTAAATTTAAACCAGCTTAAAAGGAATAAAATTCAGAGAATATATTTATTTATACTCATTCTATACACCAGGCGCACTGAAGTGTCACTATACATACAAAGTTGGTATTTATTTTTAGAATGTGGCCATCTTCTTTTATTTTTTAACACAGTTTTTATTTATGAAACTGGCCGCTTGTTTCCGCAAACAGGTCGAGCAGCATCGAGGTCCTCAATGAAAGAGGTTTTATTATAATTATTTTAAATGAAAACCTCCTTACTGTTTTTTGGGTGTAATTTGACAAAAAATGTGTAAGGTTGAATGTGATTTTCATTCTATGTTACTAACTGAATATTCCCAGGGCATTATAGTAAGATGTGATTAAGGAACTAGAGGTTTACCTACTTTTTAGTTAATGCTAGGCTGGTGATGACCGATTTTCTTAGATTTCTTACAGCTCTGCCTCAGTTACAAAAGTAAAGTTCTTCGCAGCTTTTTCTTCACGAGTCCAAGGTATACCATACAGCGTATCACCGTAGGCAGTAGCTTGAATAACGCTTTATGTCACAATTAGGAGGTTTTAGTACTAAAAGCCTAACAAATACTAAGTCTATCGAAGTTCCCTATGTTCCATCTTGTATATTCGAATTATCAAGTTCTTATAAACCAAAAGGCTAATTTTACCCAGTCCAAGACACATTATAAGTACTATAGACCAAGTATAGGTCTATCTGAGAGCTAATATTAGTCTTGGAGTCAAGAGCGTGTTTGCCCCGGTACCGGAAATATGTGCGTAGACTTTCGCGTGTCAACATTGTGGACAAATAACGCCTGGAATGGGGTGTAAGCCATGAGAGGTAGCGATTAATTCATAAAACTGTTCATACATACAAAACAACGGTACGAGAAAACATCGCAAAGATAAGTAATAGCCAGGGCCTATACATGGCGATACGGTTCACTACCTATCACGTTGGGCGCTGTCTATCTAGTGAAACACGGGCTTTGAGTGTCTCATACCTAATATGGGACATTTCGGAGAAGGGCACTCAAGCCTCTGATTACCCCGCCACAATAAAAAAGGGAGTGATTGTAGGGGGTATGTTGTTAGATGCTTGTTTTGTATACATACATAGGCTTCACGAGTGACACAAGTCGTGAAGCCTATGTATGTATACAAAACAAGCGTCTAACAATATACCTATTACTAGCTAACTTTCGTGATATACATACATACTTACACATCACGCCTGATTCCTTGTAGAGGGGTAGGCAGTCACGGATCCCTCCACTTTAGCTTCATACTAGTATGCTTAATAGAAGAACAGAAGAGTAGATAGAGATCACAAAATAATTTAATGCTGTAGAGATCTAATGAAAGGCGTGTTGTTTTTTTTTGTTCGTTTCGGTGAAGGAAGTGATAGTAAATAATCTGCAAATTATGAGAATATTTGTATATAATGCTATTATTACCCGCTATGATTTTGAAACTGATCTACCTGGCATGGCCGCCTCTTACGACATAAATGGAAAATTATTGGACTGTATTTAACGAGAAATAATGAATTTAAAATTATATTGCAAAACGCATCTCAAACTCTAGATTTATACAAGTATAATTTTACACCATTTTTAATACAAATTAAATCTTATTATCAAAATAAAATATAGGACATTTATAACAGACTAAATAAACTTAATTATAAAATTATTACACATTCAATTACAAAAACAAAACGAAAAATAATCATTTCATAATTAAAATTTATTGTTCTAGTGAATAAAAACTTTGAACTTTTATTTACTACATTCATTCAATATTTTACTGACCCTATTCTTAATACTCTTCTCTTTCATTTATAAAATGCTGTTCAAGCTCAAAACCATAACAATACAACTAACTAAATTACATCAAACCGCTCCCACTTACATATTAGACCACACGCCTTTAAGCGCCGTTATTCTGACAGAACCACTAGAGGTCTTCAACTGCTACGTCTTTGCTTCTCTTTAAGGAAATGTTGACTGTGGACACACACGCTTCACGCCTATAGTCACCTATAGAGTGGGAACTTTGAAGCTTAAAATATACGTCAAAAGTATATAACTAATATAATTTGGTAATGAAATTATTAAACCCTCATATATTTGTCTTTTGATAAGTAGACAGTACTTAAGAAAGCATTTTAGTATACAATTGACAAAAAAGACAAACGCGTTCATGACCATTTTCCCTTGCGGGGTATTTAGAGGTTCAGGTTTCCACCTCCGTAATCGCGGAGGTTGTAATTCTATGGCCAATCTTGAACCCACGTGTTGACCAGAGTCAGTACTCAATGTGACAGGTGGTAAACTATGACGCTATTTACATTATTATATAAGCACTGTTTGGAATCAGGTAGGTTTCCTCATGATGTTTTCCCTCACCGTATAATTCGGTGTTTTTCGTAAATATAGTTATTACGAAAGTATACATAGAAATTCATTCAATCATTCACATAACGTGACAGATTTAAAGGATAAGTCACCACATACAGTCACTATTTATAACTTACATATATTTAACACCGTTTTAATTTAACTTACCAAGGTTCAATTGGTGTAATAGTGTCCTAAATATTATTACTTATACATATATGTACGTGTTCACGTCCTTCAATACCTTTCGGAGTGTATAGAACCTCGGAAATTTAGTATCTCTTAGGTCACTTTTTAGCATAAATGTATATGCATGAATGTAATAATACAAATACTATTATTATTATAAATATCACGAAAGTAAGCTACCGTCATTTCAAACTCAATTTTCACCAAACTAGCATCCAATATGACATTTGGCATTCCATATATCTGTGTACAGGTACTGACTATCTCTCATACTGTTGAATAGGCAGGTTTCTTTACGACGTTTTTCTTTTCTAATTGATAAATTACCATACTTGATAAACATTCTGTCTTTCAATGTAAAGGATATCATATTTTCACCAAAACATGGTACTAAAGTGCGTGTTATGTTACAGAATGATGTGGGAGGCGTTCATAATGCGATTTTTACCGCAAAATGAACTTAAAACCGAGGTTATGGGTTCTTATGGAACAAAGATCGAGGAGCGCTAATATGCTGCTGGGCAAGATTTTGGAATCACTACATAGTATAAAGCAAAGTATGCTTAAATCTTTGAAACTACGCAACGGATTTTGATGCGGTTTTTTTTAATATATAGAGTGATTCAAGATGAAGGTTTATATGTATAATAACATCTAGTAAATAGTGGAGTAGGCTATATATTTTATACCCGTGTGAAGCCGGAGCGGGTCGCTAGTTAATATTATATATTCACGCCTCTACGTCTCCAACGGGATAAGACTATTGATTATCATCTGGAAAGATCCTGACAAATCTCTCTTGCTTCACTCACACCCATTAACCTTCATGCTCTTTTGTTTTTCACAAAACGTTAAACCACCTTGAGAAGAATGTCTCCAATTTGATCTGTATAAGTTTTACGCAGTCAACCCCGTCAACCTCGTCAAACCAAGTGTAACTCGTGTAAACTCGAGTAACCAAGGAATTAAATTAGGACTTCATTACATTAGGAAAATTATTTATCTATGCCGACTTAATCTTAAGATTAAGTTAGTAAATTATTGTTTATTAATAGTTACATATTGTTTTCTGAGATAGTTCCTGTAGGGGTAGACAGAAATTTGGGCCATAAAAACTCAGGCCCGGGTCTCTACAGTTTGCAGTTACTTTAAGGTTATTTAATTGTGTGATTGTAAATAATTATTACATATTTGACTCTCTTCTTCGCAATTTCACAGGATTAAAAGTATCGAATAAAACAAAAATTGTTTAGCACTAATTAACCATAGTATAATTATAAAAGTGTATTTTATTTCACCCACGCGACGTTACCCAAGCACCATTTTAGCGCTCCCGCAACAATGTAGTGCGTAACAAGCAGCTAATAATTATCATGAGCGCTAAAATGTGTCTCGTTGTCATTAATTTATTTCGTACATACATCATTGGTGTAAGTTGTTGGGAACTGTTCTGCAGTTAATTATAGCGTTTGTATAAAGGTTGGGCTTGGAGTGACTTGAGCGGTGGCATGGCAACTTGTCAACGATTAGCTACAGAGTATTTAGTTTTCGTGAGTTTTGGGTTTGTGTCCACCCTTGTTAATATATGTAAGATTAGCGTTATTTAGAGTAAAAGGAAGCCAGGTGATAAATACAGAATTTTTTTGTCTTTAGAAGTACTCGTGATTATAAACTCTAGGCATGTTTGTATAGATGTATGAATGTCAATTAAGCAGATTCAATCCATCTTTAAACCTTATTATAATTATCTTGCAATGTAATTAGAAATCATTTTCCTTCGGTCTTACTGTGGAAAAAACACCGTTTGAAAATCGTTATCAGTGAGGGAATACATCGTGAGGAAACCTGCCTATCCCTCAGGATAGATAATAGTCAGTGCCTATATACGGCGATACGGTTCACTACCTATCACGTTGGGTGGTGTCTATTTAGTGAAACGCGGGCATCGAGTGACCCATAAAACTTTGCCCCTAACATGCATACAAAATTTCGAAGATGGGCACTCAAGCCTCTGACTACCCCGTCTCAATAAAAAGGCAGTGAAGCGTATGTTTATGCTTATGAAATGTAGGCTTTCGGTATGTCAAAGAACCTACGTAAGTACCCTCTAAGGGTTAATCAATCATGACGCATATGTACATATACTATATCGAGGCACTATAATATTATAAAAAAAAACATACATACGCTTAACGACTTGTGTATACACACTCCCTAACCTAACGGTGAGGGAAAACATCGTGATGAAACCTGTCTATCCCTCAGGATAGGTAATAAATCAGTGCCTATATACGGCGATACGGTTCACTACCTATCACGTTGGCTGCTGTCTATCTAGTGATACGCGGGCTACGAATGACCCATACCTAATATTATACTATCTGCCAATTACAAGCCTTTCCACCCATTGAAAACCAACATCCGCAACACAACAGGTGCCAATGATTCCTTACATCTATTTGTCGAGCAGATAGTTAGCTAATTATTTGCATCAAAATAATTGCGTTCGGAATACCCGGTTGCCTTTGCGTTTTGCAAAGTCCTAGAAACGTTTTTCTTGTAATAAGTCGCTGCGGGGTCGAGTGCAACTGTTTAGGAAAACGGGTAGCGTTTGCAGGAGAATACTTGGATATGATGATTAATGGGGATTCAGGATCTTTGTCTATACCTGTAGGGAAAGAGGTGTGGTGTGTATGTATGTATTTATGTTATGGGAAATATGTATCTCAAACCTCTTTGCATTGTGTAGTGAATTTTATGAATTTTGGTGCCGTATGGGTAATAAATGATATTTTTTTGAAACAGGCTACTTAGTCTTGAACGTCAAATGAATGCAATTGGCTCAAATTTTTTGGAAAGTCGGAAGGGGTGGTTACGTTTTATTACAATGTATTATGTGATTTGTTAGGATATTGTCATTCAAAATTTCATATACCTATCACGTTGTTTAAGGAACCCATCCCTCATACATAAAAAGATTAATAATTCTGACATGAAATTGTAATAAATTATTTTAGGAACTAGTGTAACACCGCCAAGAAGAATTAATAAGAATGCGTTTCTAAGATACATGCAAGCAGTTATGATCTCATAGACTATTTCTGATCATATATTTAAATAGTCAGTGCTTGTAACTGACGAAATGGCTTACCATCTGTCACATTGAGTTCTGACTATCTGGTCAACACGTGGGTTCGAGGTGGCCATAGAATGACTACCTGTGCAATGGCGGAAATGGACACCTGAACCTGAACTTCACAAGGGTAAATGGTTGTGACCGCGTTTGTATTTGTCTATTTAAATTACAAGAGGAACTTACAACAGTACTTTTGTCCCAACGGTACCCATTCGTAGAAACCTAGTCACTCAGTTGTTTCTCTGAAGCGATTTCGTGTTTCGAAATCGTTTGTTTTTGAGCACTTTAAAAGTCAAGCGAGTGCTTTACGCAGCTGTCAAAAGTGACAGAAAATGACATTACGCGACGGATTCCTGACATAATTGAATTAGACGTTATGGGAACATAAAGTTTTATTATATTCTGTCTCTGCTCGACTATGGTCAATCGGTTTCTGCCAATATGGCGTAATGGCTGTTTGTTAGGCAAGTTTTAGGCTGCCTACAACATTGTTAGTAGGAATGCCTGCCTACTTTATATTATAAATTTGAGTTCCTACATAAATTGTCCCAGTCAGTTTTGACATTTGGTTTGGGAAAAGAATATTCAGATATTTGTAAATGTTTATCTTGAAGTCTCTGCAGAAAACATAAATAAATTATTGTCAGGTATTCGCATTGCTTGCCATGTCTTAACGCTTTTTATCCCCAAATGGAGGAACAGAAAAATATTTTTCTCATCATTAAGACTGTTAATAGGTATATAGTTATTTTTAAACATTCGCGATTTATACTTATTTTATTTACTATGTGAGGGTCGTATCACGATAAATTAATAAGTCTTCCCGCGACCACGGCCTATGCAACTGGGTCGAAACGCCGGGTGAAATAAAGGTATTTATTTCTTTATTATTTTATCGTGATACACACCCGGTCTCACATAGTAAATAAAAGGTATATTACATATAAAACATGTAAGAAATTTTGGAATATCGCTCATGACATGAGTTAGGTCAAAATTCATACCTAAACTAAATCCTATTATACTTTCTTACCATAAATAGATATGATAAACAAAGTAACATTTTAAAATCCCAGATCAGCACGGGACCAGCTTGCTCTATGAAATAAAAAAGCTAATTCCATCTTACGTAAGGTAATTTCCAAAATGTAACCCTTCAAAATATTGTGTTTCGACCAAGAATGTATACCAATACCATAATTTAGACCAAGATTACGAAAAATATGTGAGCTAGTAGTAAATATAAATTACCAACCTTAAAACAAGGGTACAGGGTCGAAAATCCTTCGGAACACCTGTCCTAATTTACGTTAAAGTTTTTTTCAACTAAATTCGTTCTTTTTATCTAATCTCTCGAAATGTGAGCCAGTGGTTATCAGCATGTCCCTATTCCGAAATAGACAAAGCAGACTATTTGGCTATCATAGCTTATTTGAATAGGGTTATCTTTTCCGTTACATGTAGTTTGTTTATTTTATGTAGTCCATGTTTATTATTTTGTATTTTGTTTTAAAGGTTTAAAATATACGTGATTATCGTCTAGAGTTTAAGGGTCATCCTAATACGTTTAACGCATATAGGGGAGAGTGACTTTGACAGTAACTATAACTGTAGGGTTCTGCGATGTGTTAAAATCAATTAATTTTTTTCTACGACTACTACTACTACCTCGACACTACTCGACTACTGCCTCGACATCTAAAGAGAAACGAAAATACACTACATTTATCGCACCAAATGGTTAAAAATGACAAAAGCTTACCAAACACAAAGTAAATATGATAAAATGCAATAAACCTTTTAAATAGATGATGTTTAAAGGAACCGATCTTCCTTTAAACATTATTATACATCATATATATAATACGAAAATGCACTCACAAAACTGCATTGTAGACCAAAATAATACAGTCCTAACCCAAACCTAACCATTGCTGTGCGTTTAGCTATATTTTGGTGTAAAGTTCAGTATTATTAATGTGCATTGAATTATTTTCCCTTCAAAATACATGAATATCCTACTCATTTCTTACGAAACAAAATCCCAGATAAGTAACAAGTTTTTTCGAAAAAGTAATGTTTAAGTGTGTCCCCGTTAAGTAAAAAACTGTGTTATTGACTTAACAGTTTAATAAAAACTCGCGAAGTGTAAACATCGAATCGCGGGTTGAAGCTAAGCTGCAGGTGGCAAAAATTAATCATCCAATATTGACCGAGTATCGATTGTATCCACAAGTTAAAAGTTTGTTTGGTCAACAAGCCGGTGTGAGAGGAATTTGAATGAAACATATATACACACATATACTAGCGTTCTTCAATCCTTTTCGTGATTGAGAGGATTGTGAAAAAAATATTTCCTAGGTCAAGTTTAATTCATGTGTCGAAAACACAGAAGGGATATAATTTATTGTGATATGCTAAATAATCATAGTAGTTGTGATAGTATTTTTATGGAATATCGATATAAGTAGCTAGCCTATCGCACAATTAGACAAATGTATTCTAGACAGAAGAAAGACACCTAGTTAGCATTTCGTCATCCCTGTATGTACAAGACTATTAAAATTTGTCCGATATTGCCTGTAAATCATAGATTCTATGTGTTCCAAGCTCAATAGGTGTGAGTAAAGCAAGAGAGTTTTGTCAGGATCGTTCCAGGTGGCGATTTATAGTCTTTGCCTTTCCCCTTAGGGGCATAGAGACGTCAATATATGCATGTATAATTCTACATACATACATACACATCACGGTTGATTCACTATATATATATATATATATATATATCTTTATATATGAAAGCCTACTTAGTTATGCTTATGTATATAAAAATTTGTAATGTGTAAATGAAACAATGAATGAGGATACAAAATATCTCAGGACCGGTTTCATACTTAACACTATTAATAGAATTAACACTTATTATTAACGTAAATGGACACGGTTTTCCTAAAGCTATAATATATAAATGTTGTGATCTTTTCGATAGTAGGTACATGTTGTTATGATTATAGACTTATAAAAAAATTCATCTATTCTATTTATCATTTTCTAGTTCGGTATTAATAGCTAATTTCCAAACACATACATCATTTTATTTCTTACAAATAGATACTCTCTTTTAAAAACATTCAACTTTTTTCAAAAGTTAGAATTGTGCGTGAAGGCAGTATTATTATATGAAACAGGTATAATTATATACCATTACTTAAAAGATAAAAAACGATTAGAAATATTAGCCTTGGCACAATTTAATAAATTGGTAAAACAATGTAATCCTCCATAGATACATTAATATAATCCCCTTATATTTTATTCATACGCATAATACCACCTAAATACATTATATACATCTCCAAAACCTACTACTAAACCATATACATACACTATTCAAAACCATACTCGAAAGGATGTTTTCCAAACATGTTAGCAACCCCTGCCTTCTTTTCTACCTGCCGTTTATTTATGTGGCCCATTCCAACCTAGAGCAAGGGTTGAGCTATAATGACAGAGCAACGCGTTAACAACATTCGTCTAATAATGAGCCTTAGAATTTAAGTGTGGTATCCTTGTTGGTGCTAGTTTGGGCGTAATATAATGTTAACTAGCTGCCGTTCTGCATGTCGTAGGATGCGAGTAAGGGACGAGAGGTCAGTGGAATTTATTGGGATATGGACTAGCAATGAATTTACTGGTAAATGTGAGAAAGTTTCATATAAATAGCATTGTTACTCCAATATCAATGCTTTAAATGAACAAAGATTTCAAGAAGATTTGGTCTCAAAGGTTCCGACTCCGGAAGGTATTAAAGGACGTGAATGTATATGAATGTATGTGATAGGCTTCGAATCCCAGAGAATCATTTCTTTGATTTAAAGGTGTGTGACCATCGTTATTTAAGTAAGTCCACCACAATTAAGGAGGTAGATGCTGTGTCTATGGTCGGTTAAATACTTTTTCTCTGAGTACAAAGTACTTGTTCCAATATGTAATGTTATAAAAATACAATACCTATATTTACCTTAGAACTATTTCTGCGATAAAAGAATAAAATTTACATATACATGCACGTCCTTTAATCCCTTTCGGGTTGGACAGAACCTTAGAGTAAAAAAACTCCTAGGACACTTTGCAGCATAAATATAATATAAATATATAATATAAATATTGGGGTTTTGATGTTACATGGGATAATGGTGACAGGTGGCTAGCCTATCACCCAATATATTCCTTATAAAAATATAAAATAGGCAGTAATAAAGAAGAACCAGATCTCCAGCAGTCACGTAAGTGTTGAAATCTAAATATATTCAGTTTCAAATAAGAATTTATTGTGGAGACAAACTATAAATCTAAGCCAGTCCTGGCTTACGCGTCAAAAGCGGAAACCGTGTGTCACTCTATTCTACATATTTATATCTTGGATTTTTCAAGGAAGTCCCAGTTGAGATGTACACATATATTTACGAATCTACGTCCCTAACTGGATAGGCAAAGGCTATCAATATATATCGCTACCCGGAACGACCGAACTCCTGACAATTCTGTTACCTCACTCACACCCATTAATCTTGTTGCATATTCTGAGAAAAATCATTCATTCATTAATACCTTTTGGGGTGGACAGAACCTCAGAGATGTAATATCGCCTTTGTCGCGTTTTAGAATGAATATTGGGATTACGATGTCATGATGGAACATTGGTGACAGGTTGCTAACCCATAGCTCATATTTCTTCAGCTCAGGTTAGGTAATATATGTATAGACAAACAAACGCGTTCACGACCATTGACCCTTGCGGGGTACTCTGATGTTCAGGTTAACTCCACAATTGCGAAGGTAGTAATTCTATGGCCACCTCGAACCCACGTGTTGACCAGTCAGTACCTAATGTGACAGGTGGTAAGCCATGTCGCCATTTACAAACACTGATTTATTATAATATTATATTTATAATCGATTGAAATATTCGCATACATATTTATGCCCATTTATTACATATAGAATTGAATTTACCAACCACAATTCGTACGCGGATTGCATATCATTTAATAATCTTAGGGCTGGGTTGGCAGGCAATCGCTTTGATATATCGCCAAACAGGGCTTGAGGTCAGAGGCCATATGCCTCGGCAATTAAGACTAAGGGCCTATGCACACTGGTACTAAGAGTCTTTATCTCTTTGGTCAAATTTCTTCACGGAATGGTTATTTGGAAGAAATAGCTTTGAGACATTCTATTGATATTGTGTTTCTAGCTTATTATATGCATTAATTCCTGATTAGGGAAACATCGTGAGGAAACCTACCTGTTCTCCGAACAGGTAATAGTTAGTGCTTGTAAATGGCGACATGGGTTACCACCTGTCACATTGAGTACTTACTATCTGGTCAACACGTGGGTTGGAGGTGGCCATAGAATTACTACCTTCGCAAGTGCGGAGATGGACATGGTCGTGAATGCGCATTGGTACATGCTAAAGCGGAATTTGAACCCTGTATCCACTGATACAGAGCCAAGCCCCAAACAACTGAGCTACGTGGAATTGTATTCAAGCCTCTGACAAAAGTTATTAAAACTATCATAACGTAATATGTATACCTTATTCTTAGTGGAGCACCGCCCTAAGAGGCAGTGCGTATGTAGTCATACGAGATAACACATTTTAAGATTTAGTGCTTTAGGATCTGGTAGTTAGATCTTTACGACTGGCTAAGGTCCTGAGGTTAAAACACCTGATGCTCAAATTACTTGAGCTACTGCTAATATATGTATGTACTAGTTATCGTAATTATTAAAGGTGTGAATAGATGAGAAGGCTCTGAAGTATGATTTGCAATGTAAAACCTGTTGATTGATGGTGAATATTCTACAACTACCTCGCACCCACGTGTTGACCAGATAGTCAGTACCCTATGTGACAGGTGGTAAGCCATGTCATCGAGCACTAACTATTACCTGTTCGGGGAACAGGTAGGTTTCGTCACGATATTTACCCTCACCGTAGTATTCGGTAAAATACATTTATGAAATCGTTAATGTATTTTTATTACGAAAATCTACATAAAAAATTATCATACTTAATTTCCATTGGTACACGCTCAAGCGGGATTTGAACCATGTATCCACTGATACAGAACCAAGTCCCAAACAACTGAGCTATTGTATATCAACTATATATTGAGTGGGATAATTAGTGATGGTGTATTCTTTCTCTCTTACGATATGTTAGTAACAACGTAGTTTGTTCCATACGATTCAAATTCCTGGGTAAAGAACCCGGCTAGTAGGTAGGTCTTATACAAATGAAAGATTTCAGTGATATACTAGCATTTAGATATAATATAACCAGCTTTTATTTTAGAGATTTTTCATAGGATATGAAAGTAGTGATTCAGGTCTTTTGCTATCACTTCGACCTAGCCAATAAAACATACTCTTCACGATTTGTGTATACACACTCCCTTTACGGCGGGGTAGTTAGAGGCTTAGTACCTATCTTCGTACTTTCAGAGGTTACATGTTACTAGTTTATACTACCTTAACAATCATACTTAAGAATGATGTTGTAACACGATACCCGATTTCTTATATTCATATTCATAGTCTAGTCCCAAGGTCACGTTACCTAGCAACAGTCGATAGCTAAGTTCAATGACTCGCCAAAAAAACTATAATGTTCATAGTTACTCGTTCTTGGATGTGCAAACAAGGCTTGATAAACACGAGGCGCCTAGGTGAAGACTAGGAAAAAATACGACTGGAAATGCGTGTTGCTATGAGTAGTTTGGGTTCTGTCTTTAAAAGGTTATTAATTAATAATAATAGCTTAATTTTTATTCACTCGTTTACTTCCGCTATGGCATGGATTGAGAATTTAGGTATGAAATTCAAATAGATAAATATATATTCATGTTCTTTCTGTTGGATTATTAAACTGAATTTGTGTTGAATAATGTCTGCAGAGTTTCTTGGCATTTCTTCTCTGCAGGATTTTCTTTTACGAAATACCAATAGTTTAATTAGATTTATTTTAATTTTATTATAGATTAACAATTTTTCATGTGGTTTTTTTTTATTTTACTTTCAATAAGTGATTTTATGATCCTTATGTTGAATAAAAAGCATTTCATGTCATACACTTTCTACTTTCTTCCTGATAAATTCGTAAGCGGCGAGGAAAATAAGGGACTAAATTGAATGTAAATAAATGTTTGTGTGCTTTATATCTCTGAAAATATTTAAGTGGCTTCATAACTTAGTAGTGATCAAAATGACACAGCTAACATGTCTCTGAGATCCTAGTTAGCAGTAATGCCAGCGGTTATCAAATAGATGATATATGTATCCTAAATAGTGAGAGAAGGTGTGCAAAATACATAAATTTAGTTTTTACAAGTACACGTAGTACTATACATTGCGTGTTCTTATATCCTTTTATCTGTACCTGTCACATTGAGTACTGACTATCTGGCCAACACGTGAGTTCGAGGTGTCCATAGAATTACTACCTCCGCAATTGCGGACATGAAAACCTGAACCTCTGACTACCACGCAAGGGTTAATGGTCGTGAATGCGTTTGTCTTTTATTTGGTGTTTTTATTAGAGAATGTTATTGTGTTTGATGTATACAGAATTATTATTATTAACTCTAGTCTTCAAGAGTTTTATATATTAACATATTCTTAAATCTTATTTAAAGTGTACCACGTGGGTTAAGCCAGTTAGTATCGAGATGTTTTAACAAGCTAATTCTCACTACCCATCCCCGATATTCCGCGGTGTAAATTCACGACTTGATAGGTATTTAAATAGTGATAGAAACGCAAACGCCGTGCGCCGGTCAAACAATTACATCATTGTTTGAAGCTCAAAATTAACGAGCATTTCGGATATGACTTGTCGAGGAATGTGCTAAAACTATACACATAGTCTTACTGGTTCGTGCTTGGTGGTTTAAGTAACTAGCGGGGTTTAGGTATTAAATGGTGATGTGATGATAGCAGGTTATATTATCGTGAATTTTTTTTTTCTCACTTATAAATAGACTCCGGCTTTGCACGAGTATAAAATATATAGCCTACTCCACTATTTAATGGATGTTATTATAAATATAAACCTTCCTCTTGAATCACTCTATCTATTGAAAAAAACCGCATCAAAATCCGTTGCGTAGTTTCAAAGATTTAAGCATACAAAGGGACATAGGGACAGAGAAAGCGACTTTGTTTTATACTATGCAGTGATATTGATGATTTATATATTGACTGTTTCCATTACGGGATAGGCAGAGACTGTCGGTAGCCACCTTGAACGATTTTGGCAAATCTCTCTTGCTGCACTCACACCGAATAACTTTCTCATACATGCTCTTTCATGGTTTTATACATTTTTGTACACATAATCAGCGAACAGTCTGCTACAAGGAAGAAAATCGCTATTCTCAACTCTTCCTCCACCGGGAATCGAACCCGGGACCTTACAATCAGCATTGAAAACCGTTTGAGCATCGTTCACGGGCCCTTAAGGTACTGTGCCAATGAACTTTTGAAAAACGTCAGCCCTACGGTACTGCATGTTTGTTTACTCGTCCTACGAGGTTTTTTACTACTGGCCCTTACTGACGATACTCGATTGAGGTATTAAGTGACAAAGTTGGAAGAAGTGCCATAAACAGAAAGATGTCATAAAGAACTCTTGTTAAATATCTGTGCTGGTCTGAGGTGTAAGCATCATGCCAACCAACTATCTAAATTGTCCCTTGAAAGTGGAAAATACTTCGGAGATATCATATATCCGCGGCCACCTTTGTAATGATTTTATATGAAACATTTAAGTCTCTACTCTTTGAGTCCCAATTTAGTGTCTAGTATTGAAATCATGTCTATTAATATATAAAATTAATTTATATTAACATATATACGTATATTATTCCCGAGATTGTAGGATATTTGTGAATACACCTCCTCAATTTCAAAGCAAGATCTAAACTCAAATAAAATTTCACTACATATTAAGAATCTGCCTTTCGTTCGTTGAAAGCATCTATATTATTTATTCATAGACAGCAAGGATCAGGGTTCGATGACCGGTTGCGAACGGTGACATTGTTCAATGTTGACGGAATCATTGCCCACTTTTAAGTGATTTGAGAAGAGTTTTACGACATATTTATAGCTTACTATGTCATTTGGGAAGGCTATTTCTAGACTCATTGGGATAACGAGTTCTGTTTCATCTAAATTTAATGTTTGATATAATATGTAATGCTTTTTTTTGGTTAATCATCATTATGTTAAGATTATTATGACTTCTATTCTTTGTTTAGTTATAATTGTTGATTAATTTCCGAGACACTTCTAAAATTATAGATTTAAACTTTCACTAAATTTTATGAATGTTGGTACAAGACAATTCTATTTACACTTATATATGACCCTTATTCCCTTTTGGGTAAGACAGAACCTCGTAGACACGATACCTTTCCTTCGACACTCTTTAGCATGAATATTGGTGTTATAATATCATTTTAAACACTGTGTTGATAGATCATCGTCCTATAGATTCCATACCTTTGGTTTAATCATCGCTTCCTACGATATGCCGGAAAGAACGGCAGCTAGTTACCATTCATTTTACGTCCCAGATTAGTACAGTTCTATTACAAGACAATTATTACTTATACCTCTTTCAAATCGAATACTCTACTTACCAGTGGCAATCAACCATAGTAAGCCCCATTCTACACCATCAACGCAACAGTAGATTTTGGTCCCTACCACTTTTTGTCCCCATGCCCAATTAAGGGAGAGTCCAGGCATTCGCTGAATGACTGCGATGTTGTGCCCACTTCAATGAAATTGTCTGCCTTCGTGATATATGGGGGACTGATGGAATGTAATGGAATGCTGAGGAGAAAAAGTGGTTCAATGGACCGCGAGGTGTTTGTTGAAATATACATACATTGGCTTTGGTTAAATCCGATGAACGGTTATTCCTATATGGATGTAGCCTTCAGAGGCTAAAGTTAGAAAATACTAACTTAACTTAAAATCAATCGGCTTGTAATAGATTAATACATTCTTTACAGGTTAAAAAAGGAAAAATCTAGCATAACTTAATCCAATAAAAATCGGCATATACTAGGTTTAATAAACAATAAATAGCTACACCCAGATCTTACTGGCTTTGGGTTCTGACCGTAACAAACATTACACGTTTTCCTAAACAGATGTAGCATCATGGATCCCTATCTATCTCATGACAAACCTGGCAGAGATCACATATCCACGTTTTTCGTAATACTGATAAACCGTTTCAGTTTATTAACATCCATACACTTCATACATTTGGTAGTTACTGGTGCTTCTAATGTGACCCTTTTTGTGTCTGTATGTTTTGAAATTGAAATATCGTTTCTATGTATATAGCGATAATAAAATACACATTATTTGTATGAACAAGGGCAAGAAATAAATAAGAGTTTTGTCTGTGCATCCTGTTTAAAAGTGAGCAATGATCCCACAACGCAAATCTTATTTATATGTCTTATTAGGCCGAATTTACAAAGTCATTGATTAATGGACGCCTCCCATTTCTCTTTGTCGTTTTTTATAACGTTGCTATCCCGTCAATATACATAGTTCATAACAAGCCTTACCAAATAGGCTTAATCAATTAAAATGATAATAAAATGTGCGCCTTAATAATCGCAATCATAACCGAGTAGTCCACATAGAATTTACATGTAAATAACTAACAACTAAGTCTAGTAATAGGTTGAACGTAGATAGAATAACTTATAGGTCATAAAATTCAATATTCTAACATAAAATCGTTTGCTAACAGCGTGTCGAGGGAAACAGGTCTTGTCACGTACATACAGGTTTGAGGAGCAATATGTAACCGTTGACAAGCCGTGAGGTGCGCTTTAATGCCCTATTCAGTAGGTTGTAGTCGTAGATAATCGGTAAATGAAACGGACTTATTCTGGTGACTCTTTTCATATGATCGGAGATAAGGAGATAGAGAAATCTGTCCAGTCTATGCCGTAAACAATAACTATAAATGTGAAACGAAAAAGAATAATAATAGTTATGCGCTATTCACTGTAATTTCTAAGATAAAAATATGTATAAAAATAATTAGAGAGTGGCCATAAGCGGGAAGGGATAGCTTTAATTTAATTTCGTCACAATCACTAAAGAGATGTTTAGAGCGATCGCAGATAAAAGATACGAGATGTCATCACAATATCACGACCGTATTTCTATGTTGGTAAGGAAATAAAACAACACACACACATATATGTATCAGCTCGAAGAGTCTATCTATATATATGAAAATAACACACTATACATTCACATCTTTTAACAGTATCCAAAATCCGAGAAGTATACTAACTATATACAACGAAAACTGCATTTCAACTTCTTACAAACGCCTCCCAGAATAGTCCTGGTAATTTATGCATAGATAGAACGGTCTTATTGGAAACCTGTCCACGAATCCGCCTCAATCCCTGTCGGTTGATCCAATCGAAAGCTCTGAACAAATCTAGAATTCCTAGCTCCTACGTGTCGATTTTTATCACAGGAGCGGCGTCCGTGATTGAAGCTGTTGTATGCTTATATGGTAGATGTTCTATGGCCTTACTGTACATACATACTTAGATATACATACATTCAAGTCCTTTAATATGTTTCAGGGTGGATAGGAACTTGGAGATATAATATTAGGTAACTTTTTAGCATATATTAGGGTTGTGATGTGATATGGTACATTGGTTACAGGTTGCTATCCCATTGCCCGTCTCGAAAATGAAACGAAATGCTTTTTATTCAATATAAGGATCATAAAATCGCTTATTGAATAAAAAAAAAACTTTTTTACATGAAGAATTGTCCTTAAAATTAGATAAATCTAATTAAACTATTGCCATTTCGTAAAGGAAAAACCTGCAAAGAAATGCCAATAAACTCTTCAGACATTATTCAACACATATTCAGTTTAGTAATTAAGGACGTGAATTTATATTTATCATGTATGATGGTCACTGTAGCCCTTGCATTAATATGCTAAGCAATAACACTGGTTGTTGGTTTTAATACGTCTATACTCAGTCTTATTTGGAAATATGGGTGTGAAAAACAAATGTGTTTTCCATAACGATTTTATTATATTTTTTCACAATGCTCATTTTTGGATAGCACAACAAGCGTGTTATGTTTACCACACAGATTAGCAAGTAGAGGTTACACTAGCGTGAATTTCTGTACACCAGACGCTACCAGAACTGTAAACACAGATATTTGACTCATCATTAAAACTGTGAAAGGTGTACATTCTAAGACTTTTAACAAACAAAAAATACGGTTTACAACTATGTGAATTTACATAAGTATCTTAAGCCTCTTTTCAAAGAAAAATCAACCGTATGCTTGAAGTTTTAGGAGTATTTTCAGCTTGTGTGTTAAAGAGTATGTGGGTGGATTCCTCACTAGCGATGGTGACAAAACGTGGAATAACTTCGGACAAAACAGGGGTAATAAACATGTCGATTTAAAGATAGAGCTCAGCCTTTGAGACGCAGATAAGACGGTTTTGAATTCCAACGGTCATAGACGGAGAGGCTAGATTTTGTCTCCGAGAATGATGGCTAGAGATACACGCAACGCGATCGGAATACATGTATTTACATTCCTTTCGGGGTGGACAGAACCTCGGTGACGATAATATCTCCTAGGTCACTTTTAAGCATTTTCATTCGATGGGGTTGCGATGGTATATGGAACATTGGTGACAGGTCGCTAGTCCATCGGCTAATTGACTCCATTAGCTCGGCTGATAAAAGAACGGCAGCTAGTTAGCGATCAGAATAATAGAGGTTTTAGTTGAAAAACAATGAACAGAAAAATCGTTGAGGAAATAATTTCGTTGTGAGGTGCAAGTTCGGTGTAGATTAATCATTGCAACCTTTTCTTTTCAATCAGTACCTAAGTTCAAAGTTGATTGAGCATGTACTGGAAATTTTGTTATATGGAAATTCAGTACTCACACCGACGCCACAACTTCCCAGGGATAAATTGATGTATGGAATAGGAAAAATATGTAATCAAAACAATTGAAAAACGATTCTATTTAATCTATATTATTGAACGCCAACAGTAAATAATATCGGAAAGTTTTCAATACTTTTGTAAAAAATATAACTGTTTGTCTATAATTTTAATATAACATTACCTACCTATAGATTAAACAGAAAATAATGTGATCTGTAGCCCGATACACGAAACAATAGTTGAACAATTTCGTCTGTTACTTTCTCCAATTTATTCCTATAGTTGACTGACTATTCAAAGCTGTCTAATTTGGTATGATTACCGTATTTATTTGTTTTTTCCGTAAATAACTAACAAACTACGCAGCCGTGCTATTAGATGCCTTATCTCTAATCACTATTGTGAAGTTAACCGCATTGTGTACTTAACTTAACAAAATGAGGGTAGATCGAAATTAATAGATTTACGCCATCTTCTTTTTTGTAACCTAATTTGGGAATGGAATAGAATATGTTATTCAAATTGAATTCATGAATACGAACAGAATATTGATTTAGTATTTTTAACATAATGTATAAAGATATACAAATGCACTTTAACAATAGCTGAAAATCACTAGATTATAACTTATGTTTACTTCTATCGGGAATCGTATCCATAGCCTCAATATTAGTTACAGAGTGAAAACCGCCATACCTCAAACGATTATGTAACACACGAATCCCACGTATGAAGTAAATTAATAGGTACTTAACCCATCTTCCATTCTCTACGCTTAGCCGCCGAAATTATTTAAAAATTGGATTTGAGCCGAAAAACGGCGTTTCAACGGACAGTTTTTTAGCCTCAAGGTGCGTTGAGGGGCACCTGTATTTTTTCTTCGTTTTACGAGTTCCCATACCAATTTATTGGATAGTTCCAACAGGTGGACGGTTGTCTAATTAGGGAATAGTTGGATCGTGGCTTAAACTCGGGAATAAACTTCTTTTTGCCCCAGTCTCGTGTGATAGCACATAATTTAGTTGTCTCGTAAATCACTAGCTATCGTTTTAATTGTTATCTATCCCACTGGTGGGTTTAATAGGGCGTTCGTTTGTTATATAAATGTAACGACTGTATTCCTTTTTTGGTGGTTAGTGGCTTGAGTGATCGGTATTTGTATAATAATGTAGTCTGTAGTACAATGAAAATCCAGTTTTGAAAAGTCTGTAGGAATATTGATTGAAGTTAGTGAGCAACTGAAAAAGACAATGATAATAATTTAAGTTTAACATTCAAAAGTAAATTTTTTACCTTTATTTACAATCGTAAATGTATGTAATGTTGTATTAGATATGTACTTATCATTACTTTGTTGTTTGTGTCCTGATACGACGAAGGTATATTTTTGGTCAACATGTATATCGTAATTTTATATTCCTAAATTTCGATCATCCCTAATAACAATTTGACGATGCCAATGGTTCAAACCTTTATCTCATACTTAGAGAGATTATAGATTTCCGTCAGAGCTTATAGACAGTATACATATTATTGACAAAATCAAAAAATCGATTTTGGAGACACAATAAAATACATAAGCGAATACGTTGATTATTCAAATTCTAGTTTTGGCAGAGTCAAGCACGTCTCAAAAAGCGTAATAAAAAAGTCGTAAACTTTATTAGTCTGAATTCGATTTAATGTTAATGAGCTCAGCTGTTAGGTGGACGTGTTGGGTTTTTATGCACATAACGCTACCAAGGTATTTAAGAAGGTATTAGAACACTTTAGCGTTAGCGTTTCGGGGGTGTTTCAAGTTCGCGGCGTCCAAGTGCTGGAATGATATACCGCCACCTATCCGCGACGTTGCTTCTAGGGGCGCCTTCTACCGTAGGTATAAGGCTTGTCTTCTCGAACAACAGAAATCCTTACCCTAACTCCTATCAATGCCTCACCTTGTCAGTGCAAATACCATATATATATATATATATATATATATCATTGTGTGTATGTATATGTGTGTGTGTGTCTATATATATATATATATATATATATATATATATATTTGTGTGTGTATGTATATATATATGTTAAATGTAAACTTATTTGAATTAATATGTACGTATATGTTTATGTGACGTATTTGTTCTTATTGTCTTTAACTATATTAAATATAATATATATGTGTAATATATATATATATATATATATATATGCGAGTTGACCCCATTTATATTAATTATGTTTATGAATTATAGATTATCAACTTTATATACAAGTTATATTATATCCGTTATTTCTATGATGTTTTATTATAAGTATATTATTTTGTGTATGTTTATTATTTATAGCTTGTGACAGATTCCGAATCGGGTGCTGCCGGAGGACCAGTGATGCAGCCTAGCTGCATCGTATACTGAGGCAGCACCTTTTCACTGCATCAAGGTTACCATTTTGTTTGTTGTAATGTTTGTATTGTTGTAATGATTGTATTGCGTGCTAATGTAGAATGTGTAAACATGCAGTGAATAAACTATTTTTCTTTCTTTCTTTAATCCTAGTAAGTCTACAAACAGCCTCCAATGACGAGTCATAGAGTCTAAAAACTATGACGTTGCCTAATTCAACAAATTAAGTTTCTTCAACGTGCCCAGGACCAAGTGACCTGTGTTTGAGCACAATCGTAGTTCCTTATTAATTCTGTAAGTACAGTGAAGATGATAGTGAATTAGTAAAATTGACAATTTAAAAAAAGTTTCTAATAGCGAATTTTGTCCCAATTGTTGTTCCACGAACAACTTCACACTGTTAGTTGTGTTTCTCTGTACACTTCATATTGAAATGATATTTAGCAAAAAGCATTACTAGACTTGGGGCCCTGATGGATTCTACATACCTAAGGTGTATCATATATATATGGTGATCGTATTCACTTACTAATACATTATTATAATGAGAAGCTCTACGAATATCACTAGAGTTTGTTTATGACTAAAAGAATGTATCCAGTGTTTTTCCTTATTTCACCACGTTAATCCACCAATATTAAACAGTTACATACACACATCACGCCTGATTCTCTGTAAAGGGGTCGGCAGAGCACGGATCACCTTCCGTCTCGATCATGACTAACCACTTTCGCTTCATTCACACTTTTACACACTCGGCGGTTATAGGTACTTCTTTCCCTTTTTCGATGTGGCGTCTATCTAACCTTTTTCAATAGTTAGTCTTATCATAGTTATGTATACTAATTAAGTCTTGACTCTGTAAACTAATATGTATTACTGTTTGTCCCATCAATTTCAATAGTTGTATAAGCAATGTATAAGACGTTATGTCCCCTAGATCATTCACTCATAAAACCTAGAAGGCCTAAGCTAATTCTAAACCCGCGGCCATCCAGACTGGCCATTAGAAGGCATAGCCAAATACCGCGGCGATCGACATGGAATATGTAATCCGTGCTGCGACCAAAAAGGGTACGATCACTCTTTGCCTACCGATATTTATTGGCCATTGTGATACGCCTCTACCTATGAGGTAAGGGCGCTGCGTCGAATAGACTAGGCGATGGATTTTTAAGGATTTAATTGCCATAGATTATAATTTACATAGATTGTTAGATAGAATAGCTTATATTAATTGAATAATGTAAAAGTTTAGAATGTTTTATCGTTAAAGACGTAGTTAAAGCGACATAAAATTATTAATAAAAAGTGTTTTTTTAATTTTAGTCAGTATACAAATAGTTATGCTTTAATATGAAAACTTGATGCAAAAGTGTGTGTATAAATACTTGTATTATTATTATTATAGTCAGGATACCAATTACTCACAAGTTTTTGCAAAAACACGTAGCTCAACATGGGCCCAAGTCCACAAATTATTTTTGGAAAACATCAGTTCAATGTCACTCACCGCAGTAACAGTGTAACATTGTTCGTGTGAATAAAAAAGTTACACTATTGCTTATTCACTACCAATTTCACACTATTACTGAAGTGATATTGAACTACGATTTTGCAAAAGACATAGTGGACTTGGGCCCATGTTTGCAAGTTTAACACAACATTTCACGTCGACTATCTTCAAAACCGAGATGGATACTAACTAATATTTATGTTAATACATACATAGATCTATAAATCAAATAAATTATTTATTCTTATACCTATTACCATTTTCCTCAATTCTAACTTAGGGCTTAAAAGGATACTATATTTCTAAGTCTAGTCTAATACTACGGTGAGGGAAAACATCGTGAGGAAACCTACTTGTTTCCCGAACAGATAATAGTTAGTGCTTGTAAATGGCGACATGGCTTACCACCTGTCACATTGAGAACTGACTTGGTCAACACGTGGGTTCGAGGTGGCCATAAAAACTACCTTCGCAATTGCGGAGATGAACACCTGAATCTGACTACCTCGCAAGGGTTAATGGTCGTGAATGTAATGTATGTCTAGTCTAAGTGGTTAGGCTACTCTATACCACGTAGACTATAGCGACTCTGTTATTTTTTTGACACGCACTTTGAATCCCAAATTGTTTCCAGAGGTCATTGAACTAGCTCCATATCCCTGCTAGCCTCTCTGAGACAAAGGATAGATGGTCACGACTAGCATCTCTAGCGCGGTTGGCAGGGACTTGGGCGTGATATTGGTTGGGTAGTGTATGTATGCTTAGAAATTTTACTAATTCAAATGTTTAGCGGAATAAGACCAATGTTAAGTTAGCTTACTCAACGTAATGTTTTAAATTATCATCTTTTTTCTACCTCTAAATCTTTTTGTACATGCTGAAAAGAAGTTTTAGTACACTACGTTTTTAGTTCTCCATTAACAGAATTTCCTCGCTTTTGTAATATCTAATAAATGCTTGTAAATTGCGACGTTATAGCACCTATCACATGAGGTACTGATTACCTGGTTCATTTGTAGATTCGAGGTGGCCATATATTCACAATTTTGGGATATGGATCAGGAACCTCTGACTACCCCACATGGAATAGTGGTTGTGGAATTGTTAGTATTTTTTCTTTAGAATTATTCTAGGCTGTTTTGGATACTTGTAGTTATTCTACTGACAACAGAGGTCATATTATGTCACCTACCCTGAAAGCTATATAAGGAAGTAAGTATATGTATATAGAGATCTTTTACTGCCATTATATGCAACCAATACTTAAATCATACCATATCTGTTGCACATGCAATCGCGGGCTGAACTCGAAACAGCCGGAGTCAGAATAAAACGAATAAAAAAATAATAAAACTGTAACACAATACACCGGATGTGCCATAGGCGGTCCACTGGGCGCGCTGTCATTCAAAGCTCACGCCGTGTACAGTGGCCATAAGATTAAGGTTTTAGTGGACAGAGTAAACATACATACATACATACATACATGATTCCCTGTAGAGGGGTAGAGAGATCACGGATCCCCATTTGTCCCGATCCTGACAGACCACTTTCACTTCATTGACACTCATACATCTTCTCATACACACTTGGCGGTTATAGGTACTCCTAACGTCACCCTTTTTCAATGTAGCGTCTATCTGACTGTCATAGGTCTTATTGGGCCTGTCCATACGTGTGAGTAAATACGGATCGAATTGAGAAGAATGTCAAGGCGGGTGTACGAAGCGTGAACAGAAGAGCATATGTGAAAAGGGCAATAGGTGTGAGTGAAGCAAGAGAGATTTGTC
Source organism: Leucoptera coffeella (assembly GCA_030578115.1). NCBI lineage: Eukaryota > Metazoa > Arthropoda > Insecta > Lepidoptera > Lyonetiidae > Leucoptera > Leucoptera coffeella. Next base: position 118,765 of record JAMBLF010000426.1, on the reverse strand, counting down.
AGGATCATTCCAGTTGGTGCTTGATAGTCTTAATGGATGTGGCCAAGGCAAGAGAATGACCATAATTCGAGGTGGTGTTTGGTAGTGCCGCCAATGTTGGGCCATTTTAAGAAAAGCCGTGAATGTATTAATATATCTAGACGAGGACCTTTCCTTGCAATATTTAATCAAAATGCGTGTACTTTTGCATGTAGATTAAACAGGATACTTGAAATGATAAAAGATAACATCAATTCCTATTTAGAATCAGTACCATTGTAATAAAAACGAGAAAAAAATATTTTTATACATTCTCTATCAACCGAATAAACACTCACAACGTCCCAACAAAACACTAACTCATATGCACCGCACACGCGGAACAAAACCTATTGTCTTGGCTAACACTATTAACGAAATTGTTTACCTCATCCCGAGCCAATGGCAGGCCTCGCTCTTCCGTCCTTTTGTTCCGGACAGAGCTAATTAGATCGCACTGTTTGTTCATTAGCATACCTATCGCGAAAGCCTCTATCACGCACGCTTCCCTTTGAGTATGGCAGAGATGTGTTTGATATGTCACTAATAGGCCTGTTTTCTATTGGATTACCTCTGATTATGTACGTTTAATGAGTGTTTATCCTTTTAGTCTTTAGTCTTTAGATGGACTGATGACCTGAAAAAGGTCGCTGGTAGTGGTTGGCTGAGGGCCACGAGTGATCGTGTTTTGTGGCGTTACCTTTGGAAGGCCTGCGTCCAGCAGTGGATTGTCATAGGCTGATTGATTGATGATATCCTTTTAGTGTGAACAGAGGACATTTGAATCTACGATTAATGTTCACGATTTTGGGATACTAGAGGTTGAATACCTCCATCAACTGAGTGTTGGTTTTTGGTCTTTACCCACCGTTCACTAGATAGTTTATACGTCTCCTTTTTTGGCGCAAGAGTTCTTTTGTAAGTTGATTATTGACTGACATATTCACAAGTTTGTCGCCTATCACGTTCAAAGTCAGTAGAATTAACACAAATCTTTAAAGGTCGCTTTAGGTTTTGGACTAGATAATAGGTCGCCTTTAAAATCTATTTTGCGGTCTATTATTTCAGCAGTTCTACACATCTCTATCAAACAGCCAAAATGAGTACTCGACGATTGCTGAATCGAATGGGAATTTTGGACACAGCCTCAGGCGTATTTTGAACTAGTAACGTCATTCGTCAAATTTACGGTAGGCTTTAGATTCACGCGGATAGAGGATTTGAAGTTCTATGGATCAATAACTACATACTAAGTACCTAGTAGTTCTGTGATAAAATATAGAATTTTCTCTATCTTTTCCCCGACGACTTAGAAACTGGTGACTTTGACTAATATTCCATATTGTGGCATATCATTTCGAATGAAAATTCCAAAGATCTGAGTATACTAATATGTGTTCGAGGATATGTCCACCACTAAAGGGATATAAGGATGCGAGTTTATTTGTAGATGTAATAAAAAGTAACTCCTTTTATGTTTTAGCAGACAGAGTTTACAGACCGTCATTTCCACACATCCTAGTAAATTGGTTTCACTTCATTCTTTTCCATTACACCTAGCCTATATTTGCTGCTTATAGCCACTGCTAATTTTCTCTTTTTCTGTATATAACTAATTTGTAAATACAAGCTTCCTATTCCTTTAAAATTACGTAGCGACTGACATCGTGTGACTCAAAAACCGACCTCTCTCACAACGATGTTCATTACTGCGTATTGATTTACGCGACCATTTCCAAAGGCAAACGAGTGGGCCTAGAAAGTTTTTAAGACGCCCCGAGTGTCTCAGAGTTGTAGTGCAATTGTTTGGTTAACGTCCACTTTGTTTAACCTGAGTTGTACAACGGTTAAAATAAGTTTAGGCAAAGAAAGTATGAATGAAATATTCAATTGAGACTTTCAATGAAATTTGATCGTGAAATTTTGATATTTGAAATTTTGTTGATCGTGTGGTGAACATCGGTAGTTAATGTTAATGAAACTAGGGACTTGAACCGTAGTAAAGCTTCTGGAACTTAAATAAATCAGAATTTAAATTTAATCATACGTTACTCTATCAGCATCAGCTTTAAAGAATACAATCCAATAAATCTTGTCCGTACATATTTTTAAGCAATTCAAAGAATAGGAGTTCAAAAGAAATATGTCAGATGTTACGAGATGTGATGTGAGATTTATACATATTTTACGTTTATCGAATATAGTTTATTTAAAAATCATTAGTATCCTTCCTTCTCTCAGTTATGATATGCTCAAAATTAAAGCATCTGATTAAATTCTTCCTTAATCAGGGGCCTAACTAAGTCCACTTAATCTTTTTGTAAATGAAAATTTCAATGTCACTTCAGTAACAGCGCGAAGTTGTATGTGGAATAGCAAAAGTGACATGTTTCGCCATTTTTAACGCGATTTTTGACACTTTTTCTGTCATCAATAGTAAAGTTAACATTTTTGCTAATCCGCTACCAATTTCACGATATTACAGAAGTGATATTAAACTACGTTTGTGCTAAAACGTATTAATAAGGGCCAAGTTCGGTTCACTAATATCTTAGGTAGTGCGTACGAAATTAACTACTTATTGACTCATTGCCTGACGTGTTGAAATGGAGATGTTTGCTCAGTTTCCAAGTCCTAAACTGCAACATCATCTAATTATGTGGAACGAGAAAGTATAGATATGATTGTCATGTTTAGATTAAGTGTTTGTTGTGTTACTTAGCAAAAAATAAGAAAAATTGTTAATTAATTTCGGTGCTGTGGATTATAACATACGCTTCACGACTTGTGTGTACACACTCCCTTTTTTGAGGTTTGATTGCCCATCTCCGAAATTTCGAAGGCATGTTAGGTATGGGTCACTTGAAGCCCGGGTTTCACTAGATAGACAGCACCTAACGTGATAGGTAGGGAACCGTATATATATGTATAGGCCTGTATCTTCAGGATGTTTCCCCGCACCGTTAACGATTGTAAATTATGTACGTAAATGAAGAACACATATTTAATTTACTAATATTCATTGGCACACGCCAGAGTCGGGATTGGAACCAAGGGCCTTTCTCATAAGAAGTCAGAGGTCTTACCCAATGGGCTACTACAGCTACATATATAATAATATATAATAAAATATAGTTCAGTTACTGACAAAATTAAGTTGTAAACAATGTAACTTATTAGTTTTAATACCCACTCGAAGTTGAATTAAGTACATTATCGTAATTTTAATACTGATGTATAGTTGCTATAAAATTGGCTCTAAACAGCTATAAAATTTCATTTTAAGTTATCGTAATGGTAGCGTTATTAAGTTACTTAAGTTACTATATATGAGATACTAACTTATTTGTAGATTACCGGCAAGGCTTTTATATATAAAGGAGGCATAAAATTTAAACAGACATACATATAGATTCACGTCCTTCAATCGCTTTTAGGATGGAAGAGAATTACGGAGACAGGATAATTTCTCCTAGGTTACTTTTTTAGATATAAATGAGAAAGGAATAAATATGAGTGAATTCGAAGGACGGTTACGTAGGGGCCGGCCTAATAAGACATATAACAGTCAGATAGACGCTATATTGAAAAAGGTGACGCTAGGAGTACCTATAACTGCCGAGTGTGTATGAGAAGATGTATGAGTTTCAATGAAGCGAAAGTGATCTGTCAGGATCGGGACAAATGGGGATCCATGATCTTTGCCTACCTCTCTACAGGGAATCAGGCGTGATGTGTGTGTATGTATGTATTGAAAAATGGTATCTATAACCACCGAGTGTGTATGAGTGTTAATGAAGCAAAAGTGCTTTCGAGATCGGGACAGACGGGGATCCTTGATCTCTGCGTACTCTCTAAGTTTTGTCATCACCATTTCTCCTATTTTCATCTAATCTCGAATTAGCAATCTTTTATAGGTGGCCAGTTAAAACTAGTTATATCAAAACCGACAGAGCTAAAACTAGTTATATCAAAACCGACAGAGCTTCCTGAAACAAAAAACAGATGGCGTGCAACCACGTGGCTCTCAATAAAAAGTGCAATATGTGGTCATGGCCCATCTAAATTTGGAATTAGCCGGCGCCATTGCAACATTGGGATCAGGAAATGGCTCTATTCAGCCCTGTTGTACGCAACATGGTTAAAGCCGCTCTACTCGGTGAAGAGTGACCGAATGGAATGAATGAATGGAAAGAGGTAAGACTTGTTTGGTCTGTGTGACTATTTTAGATGATTTGTGGTAGCCTACAATACTTGGCGAGGTATAATTAGTGAAAATAATGAATGAGAAGGATGAAGTCATTTCAGTAATACTTAACTCATCTTGCTTAAGTATTGTAGTTATAAAGTATTTACTACGAAATATTGATAACAGATCAGGCTATGAGGCAGTCTATTAATACTACTTCCTTAGTCACTTTCTACTATGTATATGCCGGGAGAAAATTGTACTAAATATAATTCTTTTCATTTATATTAGCTCGTAACACTTAAGTTGCTATTGATCAATATTTTTTCACACATTCATTCATCTATCATTGCACAGTCTATACATACAGCATATCATACTGTTCAAATCGAATATCATTCACTCACTCATTCACCTAAAGACCCTTGATCAATACACTCATTCGTTCACCTAGCCTTTGCCTACGAGCCTTAACCGTCAAATTTCACGGGCCGCGGTCTCGTCTCATTACAGTCTATTCACAACATTAGTGCCTCCATTGTGCATTATTGTCATCATTATGTGATTTGGCAATTCAATTGATCAGTTTTGAGGCTTAATGGGCAAAGGGCTACTGGATTTCTCTGTTCCATTGCCTCAGGTAATGGGTTGTTTATTCTTTGTTGGTGATATGTCGTTCTTTATTGAGTGTAAGGTATGACATACATACGCTTCACGACTTGTGTATACACACACCCTTTTTTATTATGGCGGGGTAGTCAGAGGCTTGAGTTTCCATCTCCGAAATATTGAAGGCATGTTAGTTATGGGTCATTCGAAGCCCGCTAGGTATGATTATTTAGGGTTATATAATGTTAGGTATGATAAGGTTATAATTGGTTTGGTTCCTAGGTCTATCCACTAAAATATATTAAGGGAATGATCAAATTGGAGACATTCTTTTCAAGGCGCGTGTTCGTAGCGCGAAGAACAAAAGAGCATGTATGAAGAGGATAATAAGTAAACGTTCCAGGTGGTGATCGATAGTCTCTGCCTATCGTGTAAGGGACGTAGAGGCGTGAATAAATGTATGTCTAAATTTTCTTTCCTAACAAACATGATGATGAATGGAAAAGGTAGTAAATTTTCTCGGAATAGGTTTTTTGAACATGGTCACATATGCCAATATGTTAACCAATCACGTTACTGATACTTACTGTTTAGTGAAGGTTGTAGTGGTCAAAATCAATGCTCTTATCAAACATCAAAACATTATACTACAATAACGGAAAAATAAATATATGTTCTTCATACGTAGTTAAGATATTACTAATACGCATAACACAATTCTTACTTGCCTTTCGCATATTGAGAGGGTACATGGCTTGATTACAGATCTTATCAGTTCACACACATAATCCAATTCCCCGCGTTATCAACAGCGTGTTCAAAAGCTCATTTCCGCTGCGATTTACGAAAAAAACAACACTTCCGTTAATTTTCTGTTCCGTTAACTGCATTTTCGAATTACGCATTCATTAAACAAATTTATCTCGTGTAGCATGGAATTATTTAGTAATTATATTACTATAGGGGCTAGGAATTAGATAAATTAATGACCGGGAACGGTAATGGTTTTATATTTATTTAAATAACACAATAGTTATGACTGTATACCTAAAGTATGAGCATGTATGAGTAGGTTAATGAATGTAAGTGAAGCAAGAGAGATTTGTCAGGATCGTTCCAGGTGGCGATCGGTAGTATCTGCGTATTTCGTAAAGGACGTGGAGGTGTGAATATATCTATGTGACATACACATGTATTCCTTACGGGTAATAGGGTGGAGTTTCCGTCACAATAATGTGTTATCGTACTTACTATACAGGGTGGCGCATTCAAAACGGTCAGTATGGGAAAGTCTGAAACTATAAGAGATACGAAGATTTGTTCTTAGGAACCATGTCACCGATTTTGATAAAAAGAAAAACTGCATTCGTACTTTCTTTGAAAAAACAACTGTATCCAGTACGGGAATCGAACCCGGTTGCTTTGAAAAAATAAATTGGCCCTTTTCACTTTTTCTTTTTAAATATCGATTGTGTAGGTCTTAAGCTGTAAATGCCTGTATGAAACATGGTGTCGAAAATGAATAAAATGCATTGTTTTGGCATACTTAAGTTTATCATAGTAGGTTTTCTAAGTGACCACCGTTGTTTTCAATACAATATTCAACACGTTTAGGTAACGATCTTACTATTGAATTTTGTATTTTTATATGGTGAATTTGCGTTACAATTGACTTTATTGCTACTTTTAGGTCTTCAACGGTGTCATAGCTTGTTTTGTAAAATTCATCCTTAATGTATTCCCACATATGGTTTAACATGTCACTTTAAGTGGACTTTACAATAGATTGTTAGTGTTTGATTACTGTAGATAACAAAACCTCCTTAAAGGATTAATAAAATGCTAATGCCACATGATATGGTGTATGTGACGAGTAGAGAGGTACAAAACTACAAACAGCCATAGAGACAATTTTACAGGTCTGTTGAATATTGTTACGGTGTATGTAAACTACTATGATAAACTAAAGTATGTCAAAACAATGCATTTTATTCATTTTCGACACCATGTTTCATACAGGCATTCACAGCTTAAGACCTACACAATCGATATTTAAAAAGAAAAAGTGAAAAGGGCCAATTTATTTTTTCAAAGCAACCGGGTTCGATTCCCGTACTGGATACAGTTGTTTTTTCAAAGAAAGTATAAATGCAGTTTTTCTCTTTATCAAAATCGGTGACATGGTTCTTAAGAACAAATCTTCGTATCTCCTATAGTTTCAGACTTTCCCATACTGACCGTTTTGAATGCGCCACCCTGTATATTCACGTTTCTAATACCCTAACTGTCTTTACAAATCTCTCTCGCTTCATTTATACATATATACGTATTCATTGAGAGAATTTTGATTAAGAATTGATTCTAGAATAAGTTTGAGTTCTAGTGCTGCACTAGAATATATAGATAAAAGGCATTATTCCTGGTAATTCACATTAATGGTGACTGTTGGCTAAGGGTATTTCTTCTAGGGTAAAGAAGGTTGTTAATACCCCTCTCATATGTCCTATAATACGGCTTATAATATTATAACTATGATCAATACATTATTACCTAAATTTCGTTATAAAGATGAATAACATCGCAACCCCATCGAATGAATATTCATGCTAAAACGTGACCTAGGAGATACTATCACGTATCTTAGGTTCTGTCCATCCCGAAAGTAATTAAGGGACAAGAATGTATACGTATGTACATTATAAAACTGTGAATAAAACTTCTCTTTACCCAACAACCAACAGCTTCCACAAACTGTCCATTTTATTGCTTAGCACCGAGCGTCCAAATATCCAAAAGATAAGGCCAAACGTAGTAATATCCGATTTGGCACGTTAATATGTTCAGGGGTCAACACTCGGAAGACTGGTTCCGTGAATCACTCACATTTGTTTACCAGACTCTTGGATTTGGTGTGGATCTGATATGAACGAAAGGAAATATCGTACGTTTGAATTCGGTATTCTTTTAATAATAATATTGTAGGACGTTATTACACCAATTGAACTAGCCCCTTGGTAAGTTCATTTAAGACTTGTGTTAAGGGTACTAGTCAACGTATATTTAAGAAATATATACATATTGTACATAGATAAATACATATACACCATATATAATCAACGACCAGACTGGAAAGCAGTAGAAACGCGTAGTTCTTACCTTTGCATCCACCGGGAATCGAACCCGGGACCCCACGCTAATCAGGTGTCTAACCGATCGCGCCACGGAGGTCGCTAATATCTTACGTTTGAATTCAGTATTCTTTTGAGCGTAGTGTAGCAGTAGAAAGGGTCTTTAGAAGGCCTATAAGACATATAACAGGGACCTTAGTCCACTAATGCTTTTTGCAATATGAGTTCAATGTCAGATCAGTAATAGTGTGAAGTTGGTACTGGATGACAAAAACTGACAAATTTCGCAATTTTTTAAGCGACATTTGAGATTATAGCTGATTTAATTGTGAAATTTGACACTTATGGGCATAAAATACCAACTTCACACTATTACTGATCCAATATTGAACTGCGTATGTGCTAAAACGCATAAATAGACTTGGACTCCAGTTAGTTAGATGACATATTGAAAAAGGGTGACGTTAGAAGCACCTATAACCGCCGATGTGTATGAGGAGGTGCAAGAGTGTCAATGAAGCGTCAATTAAATGTTTTGTCAGGATCGGGACTAAGGGATCCGTGATCTCTGTCTATTTCTTTCAGAAAACGAGCGTGATTTATGCCGGTTAAGGTTTGGTATACATTGACACCAATATTTAGATATAGTATATAAAATTACGATAGCAAACTTATAATAAAATCTCTGTATCTGTTGTAACGAAAACATACATCATTGTTAATTACATGTATTTGATTACATATATACATATCACGCTCGTTCTCCTGCAGATGAGTAGGCAGAGATCACGGATCACCATCTGTCCCGATCCTGACAAATCACTTTTACTTTGGTGACACTAATGCACCTCCTCATATACACTTATAATTGATAATTTTTTCCATTTTTTTTTTGATATAAAATGTGTTTAAGGTACGGTTTAAGCATGTCTTCATATTACATTCAAGTTTGCTACTTTTAAACAAAAACCCCATATCCAAACAGTAAACAGTGTTCCATCAAACCTAATCAAACCTTATTGTCTTCAAAGTTTTATAAACAGAAGGCTTTGATTAGAATCACTGTGTCACAGTGTAGCAGTAAAGGTAAAATGTAGAATGTTCAATATTTAAATGGTTTGGTAACAAAATTATTTCATTAGCTGGCGTTCTACTTAACTTTTGTTGGGAATAGGTTATACTAGAATACCTTCATACATACATACACATCACGCCTGATTCTCTGTCGAGGTGTAGGCAGAGATCACTGATCCCCATTTGTTCCGATCCTGACAGACCAATTTCATTCTATACTAAAATATACATATAGTTCTTAAGTCTTGCATCAGTACCTAAGCTATATAGGAATATCTGTTGAATTTCAAGTCATAAATACATAAACACTTGTATGTTCTAATACATACACACCACGCCTTTATGAGGAGTAAACAGAATTCAAAAATTCCTATACATTCGATTCTGATAGATCATTTTGAAATAATCATGACAAAGCCGGAAAGACGGTTAATTTATCAATCTATTTAGTAATTACTTTTAGCTTATTGGAATAAATAAAAGTTTATTAATCTACACTGTGTCATGTTTGGTATACCATAGTATTGTCTCATGGGACCCAAAGTGTCTGTTTCGAAGAAAACCATACAAAAGCCTGTTTTGACTTACCATACATTGTTCGACAGAGTTCTTAAAACAATTATTCTAAACATGGATTCCATATTGAAAGGTTTTAAAACAACTTGTACCTATAACCAACGAGTGTGTGTAAAAAGGTTTGGGTATGTTAATGTGGTTTGCCAGTTAAGAAGCTGTGATCTGTAACTACCCTTCTGTAGGACGATGGGTCTGTTGTAAAAAACACAGTCTTTTATTTTAATGATAGACCAATCATTTTAAGAATAGTATAGGGCTAAACTTCAGTTTAGTTTCCTATAGTGGGTACAAAAGTTTCGTGCCTTTTTACCAGATAGTCAGGGCTTAAAAGCTTTGACTATTACCAGTCGATGAATAAGCAGGTTTCTTCTTCATGCTATAGATGTGATGAAAAAGAAAATATTTGATGCGAGTAAGTAACCCTTTTAGTGTGATATGGTCACAGAGTTTATTAACAGTTAGAGTTTGTTAAAGTTTCTAGTTCTTATATTAGAATACTTACTCATCTAGTTATATGGATAATCAGAATTTTGTTATGTACATATACGAACAGAATTAATTGCTCATTACCTTATAAAAAAGCACGCAAATATCAATAATCTTTACTTAGTATAACGATAATAAGATCTTTACTTAGTATAAAAATAACGAACTTAATAAGTACTTTATTAAAGTTTACTTAAAACACAAAATGACATAAAATGTCGTAAATATTTCGCGTACAAGTGTGGCTAACGTTTATTAAACAACAATATATGTATTTAACGACCTCTGCATTTTATGTACATTTTTTATGCATTCATACCACTTATTCTTTATTGATACTTCAAATAAATATAGCAGTATACTAAATAGAAAAATAGAGAAAAGGGGGACGTTAGAAGTATCTATAACTGCCGAGTGTGTACAAGGAGGTGTATGAGTGTCAATGAAGCGAAAGTGATCCGGGATTTCTGCCTACCCCTGGAAACTGGCATTATGTGTACATTAATACTAGATAAGGTTGATATTTTCAGAGATCTAATAATATTGCCCAAACTTAAGTTTTGTCCTAGGAGTAGAAAAGTATATTAAGATATGCAAGCACTAAAATATGTAAGCATAATGTATATGACCAAATTTATTCATATGGTCCAAAATCTTTATCAGTGTCTATAAATGTCTCAACCAAAGTCTATTCCTGACTACTCCTAAATATACCGGTTATTTTACGTATGTATGTTCCAAGTATTCACCTAACAGAAAGCTCACCCATCCTAATAACAGAGGGCATTAAAAGTCCCTTAGCACAAGAAGCCGTCCATGTGATAAGTGTATTTTAATGCACCAGCCTAACAAAGCAGTCAATGTGTTCTTCGAAAATGAAATTAAAGATGAATTTGTGTAAAAACGAGTGAATGCGGGCAATTCAGGGGGCCTGATTAATTCCCGCTACGGCCTATGGGGAATCGCCGCAAAGGGCCATGCCTGTATGCTCCAATTTATATGAGGAATAAGTGCTTTGCTTTTTTATTCAACATTAAAATTACTTGTTCGTCGTCTATGGTGCGTCAACAAAGTCAGCAGCTCAGTGAAAGTTGAAAATACAAATAATTATTTTCGGCTGAATATTTAGTCAATTGTGATGCCAAACTGGCTAAATATGTTCGCTTTGGGATAAGATTTGGATCTTCAACCGAAACGAACCGAAGAACAAGGAAGAGAAGAATTGTAGCTTCGATTTCGTTTTTCTTCGGTTGTAGCGGCTGGCGGCGTTGGTGTAACCATGGCGATGGAATAACAAGAAGTTCGAACGCCGTGGCATCAGTGTTCGTACTTCAGCCGACATAACCTTAGTGGTGAATGGCTTAATAAAGAATAAAAAAAAAAATTACTTGTTGAAAGTAAAAAAAAACATTTCCACAGGAAAAGTTGTCATTAAAATTAGTAAATCTTAACAAATTAAAATAAATCTAATTAAACTATTGGCATTTCGTAAAGCAAAATCCTGCAGAGAAGAAATGCCAAGAAGTAAGTATATCAATCTCTATATATTTAAGAAGAGTATATAAGGTGAAATACCTAATTCCTATTTGATTCTTCAAGCTAACTAGTGATTATTATGTGGGATATAGAGTTGTAAGAAATTAGTTGATTCAACCACTATACAATTTTAATAATAGTTATTTATGACTGTTGAATTTAGTTGTAGCCACTAACTAATTGGTGCTACTAAATAACTTTATAAGTATGAGTATTATTTGTATTTTCAACGAACTTGAACATGCAGATTCTCACTTATTCGTTATTTTGATATCTCAGTTAGTCTCTTTTGTAAATCATAGTCTAACCGCAGTAAACTGTAGTCATAGCGAAATTTCCATATATGGATCTTAATCCTATCATAGCCAAACCAGAATATAGAAAAATATAATCGTCCATGAATGACATAGCTGTTTGAGATTAATATACATCACCACACTACAAAATATGCCGCATAAAATATGATATCGTCAACACAAACTTTTCCACCGAAACCTGTATTTATAATATCTAAGATTAAAATTTAATAACTTTACGAAAATCGTGGGTTTGTAAGAGGTAATTAATATTATGTTTATGAATAATTTACAGTGGTCGGATGTAGTGATGTCTAGCAAGCGAGGGATATCGATAGTTTCTCGTTATGAATAATGATTACATAAATGCATTTACGTCCTAATAAATTTTGATTTTAGATATTATACTTCGATGCCCAATATTTATACTATGAATCTATGATTAGATATTTGACATAAATTTGAGTGTCGAAAACGATAGACTTTTGAAAAACTCTATAATAACCGCAACTTAAAAGTAAATTTGAAAACGCTAGTTTAAAATAAAAGTATTGCGCAACCTTTAGATGGCTTTTGGGTATGAAACATCTAGATTTTATTTCTTGTGCTACAACCTATTAAAACTAACACATAAAATAATATTTGGAGAGATATAGATAGAAATACAAGCAAAACCTACTTAACCAATTCCCAAAGACGACATATATTTCACCTTATGTATTTGTATGCTCCTGTTTAATGGCTATAATAAAGTCCCGAGTTCTATTTACCCTATGCTATGTGACACTGTCATAAATCATAGACAAGTTAAAGCTTGCAGATTAAATATTTCGCACCTATACAAAACCACGTCATAAAAGCATTATGTTTGCAGTTACTTGCGAACAAACAAACAGTCAGATGAACGGTGTATGTAGGTAACTCTCAAGGTTTTAAGATGGGTGGGCGGAGATTGTATAATACCTAAAAGTTTAGTCCTATGCCTGTAAGTCTAGGTATTATTATGATCTGCCAAAAGGAAGGCTGCTCTGCCGAAGGGTGGTGATATGATGTGATTTTTAGTTTTATTTTAAAGTGTAGGTAAAAAGATAAATTTTTTTTTACTTAATATTTATTTAATGATGGATTACCTCTAAAAGATATCAATATCTGATGTAAAAAAAAAACTGGTTATAATACACTCTTGGAGACGAGTAAACTTTCCGTCAATCTGAGGTTTGCACGTCAATCTGTGTACTTATTAATTAATTTTTATTATGATCGTACAATTGATTAAGTCGCCATCTCCGCAATAACGATGTGTTAAAACATCGATATCGATAAATCTGATCGTAGTGTTCACTTAAATAATTTTGCGCACGTTCAGAAACTTCTTTTTTCTTTTTTTCAAACGCCAATTCAGCCACTGCGTTACACGGTAATTTATCAAAATAAATTGGCTACATGACAATCTATACTTAAAACTTTGGTTTTTTACTTAACCTTTTTATGAAGATAAGTCATCATCATATTATATCTTATTTTACTGCGTCCGGTAACATGCTCAAAATTGATCACATGTTCAAATACTGGGATATGAAATCTTCTGATTTCTGTAGAGATTTCACTATGAATATCAAAATGCTAGTTTAAAAAAAAAACTAGTAGACAAGTTAAGAACCATTATAATACTAATAAGTAATTATGTTTTTCAATCAACCATTGAAAATATTATTATAACAGTAACGAATATCAATAAATATACATACATATATTCACACCTCGACGTACCCAAAGGGATAGGCAGACACTATCGATCGCCTTTGAACGATTCTGACAGATCTTTCTTTCTTCACTCGCACCTATTAACCTTCTTATACATGCTCTTCTATTCTTAACACTACATACACCCGCCTTGAGAAGATAAAGATTAGAATATTTATTTGTGTAGGTATATTTATAGTCGTTTCTTACAACAAAAACTTTATAAAAGTGACCGGACAGGAGCAGTCCGAATACCTACATCATGACCGCGTTTAATCTAATTAACAACAAGTGAATTCCTCGAAAGCTCTCCGCGTCCATCCATCTGGTTTTTATGGCCCTTCCACTGACATCTGTGGTCGTCATTATGCATTAATAAAATCTAACCAACAATTCTTTAAGTGCTTCGAGAAATGAATGGGATGGGACAAAGATTTCGTACTTTTCGCGACTGATTAATTCAGTTGTTTAAGTGAAAAGTTAATCAACGGATTTGGCTTTCATACAGGTAGTATTCGGGCTCATAGATACGTACACATCACGCCTGCTTACCTACAGAGAGGTAACCAGAGATTACAGATCCAAATTTGTCATCTCTAACTTGTAGGCCCATGTGACACGCAAATAGGTATATTTTCTGCAAAAGATTGAAACTAGAAGTATCTTTTACCGTCATCTGTGTATAATTACATCCCTTAACAGATATAGTAACACATACTTACTATGACAGATATAGGAAACTCCCTAACCAAAAATGATCTCTAGTAAGACCTAATATAAAATTTTAAATTTTATAAAAAATTTGAAGCATCACGAATCAATATTAACCCTTCCATACACTACTGCATTTTTTAAAAACGAAGGACAAACAATAGACTGCATTACCCTAATACTCGAGTCTTTTGTTTTAGTCAGGAAAGGGTGTGAAACAATGGAGGTTTTTGTCTATCATCGCATAATAATATACGGGCGTTATTGTTTTAAGCCGTTGTTATAGAGGCGGTCTGTTCTCAAAAATATGCTCCTTGCATGTACATAATGCCTTAGATTTTAGGCCTCTATAAAAGAGTCAAATTTCTGTCGTGACATACTATACTATACTTTGGAGTCACTAAAATTTATACTACCTCCAAAATTCGAACAGAGCAGTTGGAATTACTTTTTCAATCAAACAGCCTATGTCAGTCCACTGCTGGACATAGGCCTCCCCAAGATTACGCCACAAACACGATCACTCGTGGCCCTCAGTCAACCACTACCAGCGACCTTTTTCAGGTCATCGGTCCATCTAGCAGGGGGCGTCCTACACTACGTTTACCGAGACGCGGAATTTTTAAAAACTGACATTCATCGTATCCTAGTAATGACTAATGGGACAGGCCTTAAATATCCATTCATATAAACCGATCAAGTAGCATTTATGTGAAATAATATTGTCTCACTGCTAATGCTAATAATCGTGAGGTTCAATTCCCGGTAGAGGTAGAGTTAAGAATTACGCTTTGTTTCGGTTTCCCAGTCTGGTTGTTGATTATATATGCTATATTATATATACTTTTAAATATACGTTGACTAGTACCCTTAACACAAGTCTTAAATGAACTTACCGATGGTCTAGTGCAATTAATGTAATAGTGCCACAAAAATTATTATTACTCAATTCGTATTTATAAAAAAAAATTACATAACTTAAAGTATTCATATAGTCTACGCCTACAAAAATCCCTTTCATAAACTTTTACACTGCAATATCCTTTACTATATAATACCTAACTCATAAGTCACTTTTAACACGGTTACCATTGTTACATAGTGTCAAGAACGGCAGCTAGTTACGTGACATCAAATGGGTGTTAGACTAACAGAGGTTTATCACGTTTACCAAGGCAAAACCGAAAACGGCATTGTCGTAAAATATCCATTAAGCAAATCGTGTTTTGAAGTTTCGAAAGACTGTTTTTACTAAATTTTACTACTCGTAAATGGGCGTAGGTTTTAAAGGTTTACGTGTTGAATTAATATTCAAACGTTTATTCTTAATGTTCGTACTTTTTATAATTTAAACCGAGTATGTTTATTTTTAATGTTGATACTTGCTCTCGGTAAAAATATATACAGGTGAATATTTAATACCGTAATAATCAGATTCGGTGCTTGTAAATAGCGACATGGCTTATCATTTGTCACGTTATGTACAGTCTATTTTGTTAACTATAACCGCCGAGTGTGTATGATGAGGTATACGAGTGGCAATGAAGTGAAAGGTGATCCATAATCTCTGCCTACCCTCTCTACAGGGAATTGGGCTTGATTTGCGTGTATGTATTTTCGTAACTCTTTTTTTGAGATGTCCATAGGATCAGAAACTCCACATTTTTGAAGATAGTATTATTTGAAGCTCTCACTATCCAGCAATGGTTAAGGCTTAAAGGGTTTTAGTCAACAATTATTTGCTCATGATATAAATATTCGAACAATGTTATACGCAGATCATTTCGCCAATTTTTTTCCCTAATCCAAATCAAAACCGTCCCAAATAACGCAGCAGATGTTGAAACAACAGCAAAAGAGAATATCATTGCATCCCAATAAAAAACTTAACAGCTTCAATTTGAATTAAAATTACAATAAAAATATGCTTTGAAAAAATGTTCTAAGGCACAAAAAACTTAACCCCTTTACCGCGCTGTTTTTTCTTAGTAGACCCAGGTCTGGGCAAAAAACGACCCGTGGGGTCCCGTGATATGCAAATGAGACGAAAATAATTCGTGCACGAAATATTTTATAAAACGGGGAGCGGTGGGGAATTTAATCCGCGGCTCGGACCAGTTTCACCAAATTTTTTATTTGATAGAAAAAATGCCGTGCTTTAGAGTGAAAGAGAAACAGCTGCCTTTTAGCTCTACATATTACTATAGAATTAATCTGTGTTATTTAATTATGAGTTTGATTCTTGTTTTATTTATTCTCTGCATGATGTTGAGTAGTAGCTGTAAGTAATAACTATGTATTTTTTATACTAGTAGGGGAATATAGCAATGACACATAAATCCCTACTTATATGCAAAGGCTTGAAAGGTTTATTACACTGATGAGCAGTTATGTTACATATGATACATGTTTACTTTTATAAATGATTACAAATTATTTTCCGAGCTACTCCTGTCGTACGAGAAAGGACTAGGATATATTGAATCTATTGGGCGATAAGCTAGCAACCTGTCATCAAAATTCCATAATAAGTTATTAAGTAACACAAAAGATTTCATGACTCCAAGGTTTTGTCAACCCTAAAACAGATTAAACGACGTGACTTTATGTATATATGTACATAATTGTCTAATCGTATCTCTTAACGACATAGAAAGAAAGTTAACTATTTACATCCCAAACTATCTCGTAACTTTAAAAATAGTTTTGATGAACCAATCACCGCTCGTTATAGAGATAACGGCTCAGGTACATTATCTCCCTCATGTCGTTATTCTAATAAAAGTTTTACGACCATATTTTATATGGAATGCGAGATCGTTTGAAATAGATGGACTTTCCCGTTATTGCCTCAATTAGAAATACAAAATCATAGTAAAGTCTTGTGATGGGTTAACGATCTGAATTGTAATGAAAGGTGTATAAAAAACATACATTCACTCTTTCCCTTTCGGGGTGGACAGAACCTCGTAGATATATTATCTCCTAGGTCACTGCTTAGCATGAATATTGGGGTTGCGACGTTATAACGGAGCATTGGTGATTGGTTGCTAGTCCATTGTCCAATAGATTCAATTGAACCCTAGTGCCTTATTAACTTTCTACAACATGCCGGGAAGAACGTCAGCTAGTTAGCATTCGTTTTACGTCCCAGACTAGTATGGGAATTCAAGATCAAGTCACCAGAATTTTGATAATTATGTCAAAAGTGACCTAAGAAAAGTGACTTCTAGTTTTAACGGAAATAGGTTTATAGGTTCCGTGCTAGTCTGAGACGTTATAATAATGTTGAGTAGCTGCTTTTCTTCCCAAAGGCGAATAAGGGACTAGTGGAAAATGAAATTTACTGGGCGGTGGACTAGAAACCTGTTACCAAAGTTTCATATAAAGTCATACCTACAATATTTCTTCTAAAAGTAACCTAGGAGATATTATATCCTCTAAGTCCTGTCCACCCCGAAAGGCTTAAAAGGATGTGAATGTAGATGTGTGTTTGTATATAAGCTTACAAAGCACTTGTAAAACGGCTTCCGACCTAATAAATCGTATCTTAAAGACCAAGTTCACAGAAGCGTTAGGATTACAATTGAAAATTTGCATGGCCACCTTTCGCTACCAATTTTATGTAAATCTTCGCGTGAGAACTGGGGGTTCCATTCCTTCGATCCACAATAGATTTGAGATGCTCACTCCATCCGATTCTCATAGCTGTATGTAAATCTTAGGAGAGAGACTGTGAATGGGTTAACTTGATGGGTTCCGTTGACTGTTTAAGGAAAAAATAAAATTCTTTGAAATCACGTACATCTACGAGTATTTTGATGATTTATTACAATAAATTTAGAACATAGTTTTGATACCTTGCTTGACCTTAGTCTAAAATTAATAATTTATATATTTATATTATTATTATATATTTGTCTAAAATTAATAATTTATTTCTATACATACATACATACACAAACTGTCGCCAATAACCTCCAATGGGAAATAACAAAGAATAGAACCTTTTGCCTCAATTTAATTAGCCTATTATTGGAGATTATCATGTAAGTAACTTAGTAGATAATACTTTAAATATATTTATATATTTGCATACTTACATTGATTCGTTACTTACTGAGGGATAGGCAGAGAACATATATAATAAAAATATTTAAGTTATACAAATAATTATAACATCATATATGTAGAATACCTTAGTCTAAACACATTTCTCGAAACTAATACCAAAACTACTAATTTATAAGGACCCCTAAACCGATATTCAAATGAAGCTGATCTAGCAATAAATGTTTACGAAATCCCCAACGCATGAATTTATGTTATGTAACGGGCTAGCGTGAATGGGTTACCAAGGAGCGTGGGCAGGTTATAGAAGACGTAAAGTATAGAACTGGCTTGCAATGACTACTACTATGTGGTACTTTGTAAGGTGTGTCGTAAGAGGCGACTAAAAACTAGGTATCAATAGAATCGTAGGCTAGAAATATGACTGTAATTCCATATTATTGTACTTAAAACCTTGTAGTTATGCTAAAATCGAAAAGATATTTTGTATTGCTACTTCAGAAGGGATTACAGATAATGAATGTATATATTTTGTGTATGATAAGTATAATATGCTTTATTATAACATATACTATATTATATAGTTATGAAATTAAGACATATGACAGTCAGATTGACGCCATATTGAAAACTAGTGATGACGTGAGAAGTACCTATAATCGACGAGTGTGTATGAGGGCCAATGAAGCGAATGTGGCTTGTCAGGATTAGGACAAATGGGGACACAAGATCTCTGCCTACCCCTCTACAGCGAATTTTAGGCGTGATGTGTACGTATGATGTCTCTATTCACTCCGAAAGTATAATATTTGTATTATTTACATACAACTTACTCTCGATGAAAATAAATATGTAGTGTACATATATTCAAATATTGATTACATATATACATACACACATTCATATAAACCAATGGAGTTATAATTTCAAAAAGAATTAAATTTAGGGCCATTTAATCTATCGTTGGAGACTTATGCTCTCTTTATATATCCTAGAATCTTCCTAGATCTATAGGGCATGTCTACAGTGCATTACATGTTGTTCTGTCACCTCACGACCGTTAAGGAGCATTTCCCATTTTGACTCTGATTTCGCCGTAAATCTTGGTCGGCCATGACAGTTGAAATGTCAACTTGACAGCCGTATATCTTGGTCAGATAAGATGAAGAAAGAGTGGTGATGGGCTGGTATTTCTCGTGTTATAAGCTGAGTTGATAACCTGTTTTACAATTAGAGAATAAGGGAAGTATGTTAAGAAAGGAATTGTAAGTTAAGGTACCTATTAAATAAATTAGAACTAGGACAAAACGAGCTGAGTCATGTTGATACACAGTGTCTCGTTAGATTTATGTTAAGCAAAGATGGGTGTTTGTGGAGATAGAAACCTGAACCTCTAACTATTCCTCAAGTGTTAATGATTGTGAACGCGTTTGTCTTTTTTGTCATTCTTAATAATGAAACGTGCGCTTTAATCACCTAAACACTAAGAAATACTTTTCTTACCCTTAATATCAGATCCTGACTAGACCAAAAGGGCTACTCATTTTCTTATACATTGACTACTAAGATTAACTACCCTTTTAATGTAATATGTACTTCTAACGTCACCCTTTTTCCTTATGACGCCTTCCTGACTGTCATATGTATTATTGCCAAATGTTTATATGACAGTCTTCTAACTCTTAATATGAGATCCTGCCTCTACCAAAAGAGCTACTCATTTTCTTATACATTGACTATTACATTAATCTACTAAGATTGACTACCCTTTTAACCATATAACATACATACACAGCACGCCTAAATCCCTGTTAAGGGATAGGCAGTGCTCATAGATCCTCATCTGTCCCGATCCTGACGTACTACATTCGTTTCATCGACACTCATATACCTCATACACACTCGGCGGTTTTATGTAATTCTAACGTCACCCTTTTTCAATATGGCGTCTATCCTAACCCTATAAGTACAAATATTAGTCACAGTATTATATCATCTCTCTTTACCATACTTTTCCATGCGCCTACGCGTCTTAAGGTGCGTTCACACGGCTCGTGGTTTGTTTGTTCGCCTTTCACTGGTGTGTTCCCACGTGATGGTGTAAGGAGGCCGGAACAAGTAGGTTTCGGAGAAATTCGAAACGCATATTGTTCTACACATGCCTCAGGGATTGAAGGACTAAGACAAACGTTCACGATCCATGCGGGGTAGTCAGAGGTTCAGGGTTGTAATGTTTTCCCTCACCGTAGTATTCGACGTATTTCGTAAATGTAGTTTTATTATGATATTGTACATAGAAATTCATTAAACTTCATTTCCATTGGTACATGCTCGAGGTGGATTTGAAACCTGAACCCACTGATACAGAGTTAAGACCCAAACAACTGAGCTACGTCGGATTGAAGGAATCAGTTGGTTTTGGGTATAAGGGTATTGTAAGATAGGATACTAAGGGAAAACTTGATTATATAGTGTAGTAGTAAAATGTCTCATTAATGTGTAATAAATTAGTATAGAAAGACTATTCGTTTTTGTGATGAATAAACGGAAATATTATCTCCAATACTTATGTTTCGCATATCTTGGTTATGTGTCATTTCATAAGGTCGAAAAAATATAGTACGATATCCAATGTTTGTTCCATTTCCTAAATTGGAGGTGAGTCGATATTCACAAAAATTTGTCAGTAAAATAGCCTTTCCACCGACTATATCAATATAATATTATTTAATAACTCGCGGGTTAGAATAATTGTGGTGGTATATTGGAGACAAGTTGCTTGCACATTTCCCAATTATTACTATCAAAATTTACTTTTTTAAAAGTCTATGAGACGTTGAAAAAAGTAAGTTTGTTAACATCCTATTTACATCATAGCCTAGTATTAAATAGCCAAGAAATTATGAAATCAACAAAATTTAAATCATTTTTATTCCTAAGCTATGTATCTAATTCCTTACACATCTAAATACCACAATCAATTCAGACACCTCAACTACAGCTGAATACTAAGTAAACTCCCAGACTGAAACAAGTTTATCATATATTATAGAAACGTTAATTGATTAGTCGGCATGGTGCGTTTAATTGATATGGCTGAGCGAAATCGGTCTCACTATTTTCTGATCTAGATAATGTCCACCGATTTTAATTTATTGAGAGACTCATGGATTAATTAAGTTAGCTCTTTTTGTGCTCGTGGTTTGTGTGTAGATTGTATGGGAAATAAATACGTGGATATTAATTTTGAAATAAATACGTGGATTTTAAATAACTGCATATTATTGAGGACGAGGTTAGGGTATTAGAAACGGTGCGATGTTACATATTGACGTAGAAATAAAAAACGTAGGATACAGGATTTCAAAATATTACTTTTGCTAATGGATCAACGTGGTTAACATATTTTCTAAAAATTTTTAATAGCCATTAAGTACTCCTAAGAAATTATATATTAGTTATATTTATGTTTATTCAGCTTTCATATCAATAGAAGATCATTATACATTTCCGTAAAATTTTCAATGGGCAAAAATTTTACGGCTACAAAATTACAGTAATGTAATATCAACAAGTGTTCTACACCTAAACACTTATCATAACTTAAGTTTAGTCGTCTAAAGTAAGAAATAAATTCCTTAACTTAACTATATTCTATGAAACTTAAATAAATTGACTCCAATTTTATTACTCGTACTGTAGGCACACACATTTTCATCTACTATCATCCATCCGCATAACATATCCAATTTTAAATCTTTTCCATCTTATCTAATCCACCCTCACACACATATGATGCACGCAGGTTCCCTCCTACAACCTCATATATCTATAGGTACATATATATAGGTACATAAGTTACCCCTAATGCACCAACGCAGCCCTTCAATTGAATTTGGCAATCGACAAAATTCTATACAATAAAAAATTGGTTTATAGATTATGGATTGGAATAGGATTAAACTAGCTACATTAGTTAACCGATTTTTGAATAAATGTTGTGTATATAAATATTTCTAGATAATATCTTAAAATATTATATATAATAAACTTAAAATTAGGAGTGTATTTTGGATTATCTGCAATTTCAGTTTGGTGTGTCGTCTTAAGAAAATTGTACTTTGAGTAGTGTAGAAAACATATTTTATTTGCTACCTTATTTCATACTTTATAGCTTAGATAGAAGAAAAATATATGAATGGTGGAATTAAAAGAGGCACTGATTCATAAGTGTCATTGATTTATATGGACTTAGTGCCGAATTTAAAGCAACTTCGATGTCACTTAGGACAAAACTGTATACTTTGTTTTGAAAACTTTTAATTCCATCATTCATATAATTTTTGTACTTCAATTCATCATTTTGTATCATGCATTGATATGTACAAGGAAAGCTACCACATAAAAACTCGATGTTCCATTTAGGAATTCAACTCAGAAACTTAACTGTCCAAATATCTATTTCCTTATCAAATATCTATATGTTCGAGTAATATTACATAAAAAAAACAATAACCATTCCTTCACATTATTATTAGAAACCATTTCAATATCCTACCAAGATATCACAAAGCCCATCTCCCGTGGGACAGACAGGGGTCCAATCAAGATCGATTGACGTTTCAGATTTTGATTCCCGAGGCTTTTCCTCTTGCTAAAAGCCAAAAGGGGGTGCGTTACTTGATTGATTTGTAATTGGAATAAGTATATACATGTGCCTAGTATGAATTTTGCAGTGAGAGTTGAGCTGAATGTATAATGTATACATTCACGTCGTTTGTCACCTTTCGGGTGGACAGAACCTCGGAGATATATGACTAATATCTCCTAGGTCACTCTTAAGCATGAATATTGGGGGTACGATGTAATAAAAGAACATTGCTCACAGGCGGAGGTAGTAACCCTATGGTTACCTCGAACCCACGTGTTTACCAGATAGTACTCAATGTGACAGGTGGTAAGCCATGTCGCCATTTACAAGCACTAACTATTACTTGTTCGACGAACAGGTAAGTTTCTCACGATGTTTTCCCTCACGATTATATTATTACGAAAATGTACATAGAAATTCATAAAACTTCATTTCCATTGGTGCATGCTGGGATTTGAATCCTGTACCCACTGATTTAGAGTCAAGCCCCCAACAACTGAGATACGTCTTATTCATTGCCAGAGGATATATTTTATAAAATGTGTATGAGGATTTTTTGCATCAGTAATAGAAATCCGGTAAAGCACAAGTAGTAAAAACATCATCGTTGACCGTTAGCCCCTCACACATTTCCTCATTAAGTCTAATAAATAATTAATGAGTACAAAACAGGCTTCGAGATTTGATGTTCAAATCTTTATTTATGAACCATTTCTTTTCTTAATTGGCCTTGTCGTAAAAGTGGATTAACTTGCAATTAGTTACTTTTTACGTCTAACATAATCTTTTTGATTTATTTCATTTGGTAGAGCCAAGTTTATATTTATTCTGTTAGTTACTTTTACCCACTGTATAAGTAATTAGTACAAAATAATCTGCCTGATTTTCTGTAGAAGGGTAGGTAGCGATCACGGATCCCTATCTGTCCCGATTCTGAAAAACCTACGCTTCATTGACACTTATACATCTCCTCATGCACATTTGGCGGTTATAGGTACTTCTAACATCGCCCTTTATCAATATAGCGTCTATCTGACTTTTCTGTCTTATTGGGCCGGCCCTTACGTAATTAATAGAATTTTTTAGATTATGGAATTAAATATAATTTATATTAATGCCTTCATAACACTAACGCTATATGGTCATATGAGTCCAAGATTTTATCCACCCTTGAAGGGGTGTGAATGAAAGTACTTATTCGTACTATGTTACTTTAAAACCAGAATAGGGACGTTTCATGTGCTTACTGTATGTTAGAGTATGGGTAGAGAACTGTCTCAGATAGCTGATTTTTTCTTACTAATAATACATACATACATTTACGCCCTTAAAACCCTTTCGTGGAGGACGGAACTTTGGAGGCATAACAAGTATAAAACGTTTATTTTACAACTGCGAAACACAGGGAAACTTAATACAACTTATACATAACACAGACTTCAAGACAAACAAACAAATAATTTCTGTGTATGCCATTGTGGTGCAAAATAATATATCCTAGGTCACTTTTTAGCACGAAAATTGGGGTTATAATATCATGTGGAATATTGATAACACGTTGCTAGCTCATCTCTTCATGATCTTACTATCAAAGAGTTCATAAATTAGACACTTATTAAAAATCATTTCGAAGGTCAGTCCAAGGTTCTGTCCACCCAAATTAAGATCACATGCTTGTAATAATTATTGTTTGTTTGACTCGAGGAATCTTCGCGGGAGTGATCCAGAAGTCATGAATGTTTCAAATGTGGAACGCATTTTATGTCTATTTTAAAATGTTTATAGGCATGGGCACAGCGTGATTCGATAATCCCGTTCGGTATTCAATTTAAGACAAAAAAGACAAACGCATTCCAGTCGGGCCCTTGCAGGGTAATCAGAGGTTCAGGTTTCCATCTCCGCAATTGCGAAGGTAGTAATTCTGTGGACACCTCGAACCCACGTGTTGACCAGATAGTCAGTACTCAATGTGACAGATGGTAAGCCATGTCGCCATTTACAAGCACTAACTATTACCTGTTCGACGAATTCAATTAATCTTAATTAATTAACCAATGCCTATATACTCACATATAAGTAGTTCGTGGATTGGATGCATCGGCGGATTTCAATGAATAGCACTTTATTAGCCATATGATATGAAATGAATGAGTGAAATGATAATTAATATAGATTCAGTAATTACCATGCCGAAAGGTTTATGGTTTAGCTCCGGAGTAGGGTTGGAATCCTTTAATGATTTCATAGGCTCTGA
Organism: Leucoptera coffeella; assembly: GCA_030578115.1. Taxonomy (NCBI): domain Eukaryota; kingdom Metazoa; phylum Arthropoda; class Insecta; order Lepidoptera; family Lyonetiidae; genus Leucoptera; species Leucoptera coffeella. Next base: position 93,423 of record JAMBLF010000426.1, on the reverse strand, counting down.
CTTAATATTAAACGTAAACATAGGTTTTGACCTGTTGTATTACCTGTCTATTAATTAAATTACACTAGTTATGTATGCAATAAATTTACAACCATTTTGTTATGGTAGAAATATTTAACTCATGTTCTTGCATATACTGAATTACATATTGCGAAAATTACTAAACATACGACTATCTGTGTTAATATTGAAACTGTAATCAATGTTAATAGTCTCTTATAAATATCGATACCAAGTATTGCCCATCCCTATCAACGCGGCACATGTGTGCATTGATTGCGCAGACGCAAGGGTTTTGCTTTATCCAGGTCACGGAATTAGTTCATCATTTTTGAAAATATTACACTTGGTCCTTTGTTCAATTAAAGACATGTTTAGGACTTTGATTAATGTAATGTTTTTCCTAATTAGTAATATAATAACGTTTGAGTATTTATTCAGACAGTAATGGGTCTAGACTAGAACGAAGAAGCTTTGGTACAGTTATCGTAAGGAGCAATAATAGTATATAAAAGAGTAAGTAAATACAGACATACGTTTTTTTAAAAATAGCAATCTTAGAATACACGATTCCATGATTTAAAACGAAAGCATTTACATATACACATAATGCTCGTGTCCCTTACAAGTATAGGCAGAGATCACCTATATACAAATACATTCGTGATCGCCTTCGAGGTAGACAGAACTTCAGAGACAAAATCTCCTTAGTCACTTTTACCTTTGGAGAGATCACTGAGCCCCATTTTATGTTAGCATACCATAGTGAAATTAAGTTTTTAACTCAAAACATTAAAGTAGCTCTATTTCTCATTTAATTTGATGGCCTATGATTAAAAAGGGTTTCGCCCCTTCATCACAACCCTTTGATTATTACAGGACTCACAACACCTTGTGCTCGCATTGTTTTTGTCCATTATAGTTCCATGAATACACCTCACGATAATTATTCGAGAGCGTTAGAAAACGAATATTTTTGAATTATACCTTTTCTCTAACAACGACCGTTAGGATTTGTCGACCACCTCCCTACCTACCTATTGAAGCTTGTATAATATGGTTTGTTTTAAATGTTCTGACTTCAATTATTAGTTAGTAGCTTGTTACAATATAATATAGAGTGATAAAATTAGGCCCAGATTTGATCTAAGTAAGATAAGTTTGATAGGTTCAGATTTGAATGAAATGGAGGTCTTTTTATACCGTTTTAAGATGGACAAAACCTCTACCGTTTTTCCCAACATGTCGTAAGAGGTGACTAGGAGACTGTACACAACTGTATGTTAGGCGATGGACCTGCCATAAAGCCATAGTGTAATTTAAGGCGATCTAGTATAGATTATGTCTGTAAAAATGATTTTATTAGGTATATGTAAATATGTATGCCCTGTCGCTAAACACAGTAAATACAATAATACATATATATAGAAGCCTCTTAAATCTCAGCTTTGGCTGTTAACACCCAGATTTACGACACCAATCCACTGCTCATGCCTGTTGTGTTTCGCTTGATGTTTATTGGCACTAAAATGAGTTAGTGATGTTAGGCGATTAAATCAAGTCTTAACCTATCTAGATTTTCAGTCTAACAAAGATTACTAGCTTCTTAATTATGTTAGGTCTAACTCAAAGGCTAGTTTAACAACATGTGTTTAGTGTTCAAAATAATAGTGTGTAATATATACGACGATATATATGTGTTTGACGACCTCCGTGGCGCGATCGGTTAGACACCTGAACGCTAATCGTGAGGACCCGGGTTCGATTCCCGGAGGCAGAGTTAAGAACTACGGTTTTCTACTGCTTTTTAGTCTGGTCGTTGATTATATATCCTATTTATGTAATTTTTTTTTTTTAAAAATGTATATATTTCTTAAATATATGTTGATTAGTACCCTTAACACAAGTCTTAAATGTACTTACCAAGGGGCTAGTTCAATTAGTGTAATAATGTCCAATTATTACACTAATTGAACTATATATTATTACTACTACACGACTATAGATAGAAAACTGGAGAAGACATCGAGAGATAACTGTATCTAAAATAAGGCCTGTAAGCAGATATGATTCACACGATTCACGATCTTAGGCTAAAGGTATGGACCTTATAAAACTCTGATTTCTAGATTCTAGATTTCTATGAAACACGCCATTGTTATTTTTACGAGTCTCGCCGTGAATGGTGACATGAATTCGCTGAATTCTAAGCTCTTACACTAAACGTTTGATAGGCCATTAGCACATAGGCTTGTGATGTACTAATAACGTAGGTAAAATAGATTGCACGATTCGCATTTGCGGAGATTGAAACCTGAACCATTGACACAAGGGTTAATGGTCGTGAACGCGTCTGTCTTATTTTGTATTTTGTAGATTACATGTTTGATGTATGTAAATCTTAAGACTAATTTTCAGATGCAATAGTCAATCATTATATGACATTTACTATTAGTTAAAGATTTCATAATTGATCTTTGAAGTTCAACTACTCAAATATATTCCCGTTATGTTTAAGTGCCTAAAAATATCAACTTACACACTTTAAGCTTTTAAACGAAGCTAAATGTAGACTGGTTGCCAGCACATCCAATAAAAGCTGCTAAAATATACCGCCATATTCCTATGTGGACTTTTACGGCATTTAAATAGATATTGGTGGTGCTCAAAGGCTGTCGCGATGTGTAGGTGGCCACTAAAGCCTCTCAATACTTTTATGAAGACGGCATTAAAGATATTGTAAGTGTTCTGAAAGACTAAGAGTAGTAGTTAAGATTATATATAAAATGTAACATTCTACAATATCCTCTTTTTCAAAAAAAATGCTGTGATTATTGTCATAATATATTTTTATCGTCGTTACCCAGGCCGTCAGTGACATACTAGGAAAAAGACTATCAATAAACAGAATTGTAATTGAAAATATGGAATTGTAAACAGGTTGTTTATCTCAAAATACATATCCCTAACCCCTAATACTTCTAAACTATACCGGAAAAAAGGCAAGTGACACATACGTCCCAATCTATACCTTTACTATAATGAGCGAATGTTATGTAGAGCGTATAGATCGGGCGTTCGGCTGATAGTGGCGATTCTGCTCGGTCCACCGGCCACCTTTGTTCTGGCACATAAAGGGTGCTATTGTTTCTCATATTGTGGCCCCCAGCAATATTTTCCGCTGCCATTGTTTCTAATTACTGTTACATAGCGCTTTTGTTCCATAATTGAGTGTAACTTTATTCTTAATTAAGCTCCGCGGAAGCTGTATGGAACTCGATTATTAGCTATTAAATATTAAACCTGAGGTTTCGAGGTGCTTTGAAAGTTGTGAGTTGGGACTGAACGTGAAGTGTGACATTTTAACTTGGCTGAAAATATATACAATTGAATCCTTTAGGCAATGTTGCGGATATATTGGATATTTTTCGACTGACAACGTACTGGTAGGACTAAAATTTATGCATATCGCCCGTCTTTTTAGAAGCTTAATTTTCAGAAGATAGGTAGTAGTCAATAAGACAGAATGGATAATTTGTAGATATACACATTAGTACAAATCAATATATCACAAACAATACAAATAGCTGAATCACTCCATGCGTGACTTATGACTAAAACTTTATACCTCCACGAAACAGTTCAATCCTGATTTATGTAGCCTATCAAATTATTAGCATAAATCGATATTTCTTTTTAATATCTCAATAGCTAACATTAACACAGTCCTTTAACCTCAATTTTTTGAAATGAGTCATAAATTTTAACACCTGGGTTTCTTAGTTTTTTAGTATCGCACTTGTGGACGGTGTGATTCACCAAGGTATCGGCGATAGATTCCATTAACTTTTTAGAACTTTTAAGAATACAGGTTACTGTAATCTGTGAATTTAATCTTTGGTTTTAAAAGCCGTGTTGCGTGAACCCGAAAGTGTATGGAGCAGTTTTAGAAAAAGAATTTTTAGTTTCGGAAACAGGTGTAGTAGATTTTATCTTAATTCATTAAAATATACAGTCCTACTTTTATGAACTTTTTCATTGATTTAAAATCTAATATTAAAGATGATGGTATAGACGTTGAACTATGGAACCAATTAGAGGTAGGTATACGTATTATACATAAATCAATGAGCATAAGGACTGCTTTGTAGCAGAATTTTAAGAAGCATGTATAAAAAGTTTAAGTTTGTATGCGGATAAATTTCAGTCGGTGAATCCAACATGGTATTACAAGAAAATGGTAATAAATGTACGTGTGATGAAGAAGTCAAATATCTAACATTTATATATGCATTAAATCTAAGAATTCAAGTCAATAATCTAGTTTATTACCCAATTACGGTTCTAGAATAGAAATAGAGAGAAAGTTATAGGATTATTATATACACATGATGAAATAAAAACTTATTTAATATAATATTATTCAATATATATTATTCAATATAATATAAAGCAAGGGTTGCTATTACCCGATAATAAATCAAAAATTGTCTACACCTGTGACAAGGTAGAATTCAACCATTAAAATGTTTTTTTTGCAGAATTTTCATAGAAGCTGGTAGGTACCCTTACCATTAAATCAGGGTTGTGATTAAATCGCTATGGACCATCAGAGTCCAGATTCGGTTCCAGTCCATCGCCCAATAGAATGCAATTATATTACAAACACTCGTTATCGCTAGAAGTAGTTCCCATCATGTGTGTTCTCATTAGTCGGTTAACCAATTGAAACACGACATGAAATCTGTTCACAGAAATTCAATCAATATTCAACAGCTGTAGCTTTAAAGACTTTAAAGACATCGTTAATTATCCGCCTTTAAGTGCGGAATGTCGAAATAAATATACAATTGCTTGTTTCAATACTCTTTTAAGCACTTAATTAAATCTTTTAGATCGTCTAGCCGCAAAATATGTAGCTAATTTCAGCAATGGCGCCATGATATTGCAGAAAAAGCTAGGCTCTATTCCTAGTTAATTGTAGTGTTGCAATTAAGCCGATGATTATCGTGTCAATGTAAGTACGAGTTTTTGCTTAAACAGTTAACTCGTAAATAAGGAATTGTATTAAATGGAAAATTTACTTATTCTTTACTAGCGACCCGCTCCGGTTTCGCACGGTACAAAATATATAGCCTTCTTCACTATTTAATGGATGTTATTATAGATATAAACCTTTCTCTTGAATCACTCTATCTATTAAAAAAAACGCATCGAATTCCACACACTACATGAACAGACCGTACAGACCGTAGGAAGAGATGGGCGAGGCAAGGAATGGTGAATAATATTAATTCAGACACTATTACACAAGTGAAGTGTGTTCAATGTCTCTCGCTTCAAAGCAAAATCGAAGTTAGTTGCGTCCTCTGTTTTGGAAATACTGTATGCTGATGACGTGTGCTTGATGGCAGAGTCCGTTGAATCACTTCAATCGTACGTGAATGCGTTGCACAGCTCAGCATGCAGATTTGGTCTCGTGTGTGTCCAAGACGCAAGTTTTAAAGCAACCACCGAGAGGATCTGATCAGGAACTTGCTGAAGTATGTCTGGGTGGTCACACTTTAGAGGAGGTGCAACACTTCCGCTACCTTGGAAGCCGTTTAAGTTCAAATAACAGCCTGGCTATGGAGATCCCCGCCCGAATATCGTGTGCAGCAGCAGCCTTTGGAAAACTAGAGAGCAGAGTCTGGAGGCCACACAATTTAAGACTGCAGACGAAGCTAAAAGTATATAAAACTATTGTTCTCCCAACACCATTATACGCTGCTGAGACTTGGTGCTTGTACAAGGTTGATGTGAAGAAGCTTGATACGTTTCACTTGCGTTGCATCCGCAAAATCCTACGCATTAAGTGGCAAGATCGCGTGTCGAACGCTGAGGTGTTGCGGCGATCTGGTATGACTGGCATTGAAGCTCTTTTAATCAAGACTCAACTGAGGTGGTGTGGTCATGTCCAACGAATGCCTGATAGCCGTATGCCGAAGGCATTGTTTTACTCGGAGTTGTCTTCTGGCAAGCGCAACGTTGGACGCCCTTATCTTCGTTATAAAGACGTGCTGAAAAGACATCTGCACGATTGCGGCATATGCAAAGATAGTTGGGAAAAGCTGGTGTGAAAAGCTATGAAGAAGGCCGGCTCAGTCATCTTGAGTTTAAACGCCAGTCGGCGAAGACCCGCCCTAAGCCATCATATCTATGTACATATAAAAATGGCCAGTTGTACTGCGCGATTTGTGACCGAACTTTCAAGAATAAGTTCGGCTTCGCGAGTCACATAAGAGCACACAATAGACGTTGAAAGTGTCGCCGTCATCGGATACGATGAGGAGGATCATCATCATCATCATTACACCAATTGAACTAGCCCCTTGGCAAGTTCATTTAAGACTTGTGTTACGGGTACTAGTCCACGTATATTTAAGAAATATACTTATTACATATAGAAATTGCAAAAGTGGTCTGTCAGGATCGGGACAAATGGGGATCCGTGATCATTGCCTACCCCTCTACAGGTAATCAGGCGTGATGTGTATGTATATATAGTAATAAAAGTAATATGGATCGTGTTTGCGATGGGATGTGTTGTGTATTGTAAGTATTGAAAGGAATTAGTAATTATATTATAATGTTTTATAAATATATATATATATATATATATATATATATATATTCCAATATACGGCGATACGTTTCACTACCTATCACGTTGGGTGCTGTCTACCTAGTGATACGCGGGCTTGGAATGACCCATACCTAACGAACTTGGAATGCCTTCGAAATTTCGGAGATGTGCATTCAAGCCTCTGACTAATAAAAAAGCCTTAATAAAAAAGGGAGTGTGTATACACAAGTCGTGAAGCGTATGTATGTATGTATGTTTCATAAACAGACTATACTATTTGTGTGTAAATGGCTTCGCCTTTGATTTACCCGATCTAATCTAAGTTAACAAGTTAAGGCACTTAGTTTTATGATGGGATAAGTTATGCGGCGAAAGATTGGTGATTATTACGTCATAAATTCAAGAGTGTTTCCATTTACATACACATCAAGACTATGTATAAATTTCCATTTACATACATATCAGTAATAGTATTTCTTGAGTAGTTGTGGGTTGACGTGTCTGAAGCGACATTTGAAAAAATAAGCAATTCCTGAACACATATTAACTTTATATTATCTTTTACGTTATCTTTTACAAAAAGCATTTTGCCAAGTAATTGGATTTAACAATAAATTAATTTAATGAAAGGTTCAAGTAGATTTTTTATAGATATTTGTATATTTAATACATTTCTGGGACTAGTCAAATCCATACAAACTCTTTCCAATATTATTTTGTGGAATTTCGTCATTAGCAGTTTAACTTTACATCACATAAAACACTCAGTCAGCGACTCATAGACACTAAATATTAATTAATACCCAAGGGCTGGGGCTTATTTTGTTCAAAGAATTAGTTTAACCATTCAGTGTGGAAATGCTGCCAGCATCTTGGGCACTCTCCCTGTTGGCAGTGATTTGGCTCAAATATTTTATTTATAGTTTTATTATAATTTATTTATAAATTATTTAATAAATAGTTTATTACCCCACGTTGTATATCTTAAGAAGTATATAAACACTAATAGTTACTTTTTGTACTCAATTACTTTATTAATACTTAAAAATACGTGGTAAGATACTCAAAGGCGTCAAATAGTAGGCTTTTAGTAACTATTTAAACTGCTATCATAGTAACAGGCCTATTTTTAGTACATTCCGACGAGAATAGCAGTTGATTACCTTTCCAAGATCCCAGATAAGCAAAGGCCGGTTTATCTCAATATCGTAAAGCCCATTAATTAAATGTTGCCTAATATTCTTGCTCGACAGTGTATTTTTTGTCTAATCTTATCGTTTAGAGTAATCGTTGAATGTTGAAGTAGAACTGCTTTTACGGCAATAAATATAAAAACTAATGTTGCTACATTTGCATAATAAAGTCGAGAAATGACTCGTGAAGTAACATTATCTTTTTAATTTAATTTAATTAGCTAATATACTAGGTTTTTGTCATTCGGACATCGGAGTAGGCCGTTTGAAAGAGTTACGTTGTGTTTTACTAATTCATGATAAGGAATTCATTTGAATTTTATTCTAGCGTCATGGCTCGATGGTTAAGAATAATCATTAGAGCTTTTAGCAGTGTCCATGTTTTATTTATAGATTACTTAAAATGCTTAATATATCTAATACAACAGTTATAATATGGAACTTATCTAAATTTCACGATAAGGCCATCAGTATTAGATATAAACTGCACTCTCATTAATTTACATAATTTCTTTATAACAAACACATATAACATTATCATTTATTTACAAATTCTTCTGGACATATATTAACATCATTTATTTATAAAACTATCTTCTTTTGAATCCATCTTCTAGCATCTTCTAGCATCTTCTTGATCTTGAAAAGAAGAACTTTGGCAAACCCAAGAGCACGGTATGAAGTTCCTACAATCAATGTATCACGTAGGAACTCTATACCTCGCTAGTGGTCATCACCAGGTAGAAGATCCAGCTCAACTCTTCTCTTTACTTCTTTCTTCTATTGGAACTTCATTTCTTCAGTTCTATGTGTATCTTCGGTTTTCTTGTTTGTTTCTTATATATATCTTGAAATTAGTGTTACAATTAAGGCTAGAAAGTGTTAATAATATGTTACATAGAACTATCTCTAAGATATAATATAATAAAGAATAAATTCACACAGCATCTTGAATATAAAATAGTTCACACGAACTTTCGCGCCTCTGCATTTGACTGATACGTTTCACTTGTGGCGGTTATTTTCCCATAACACAACCCTGATTACATTCGGAAGGTGATTGAATACATAAAATTATTCAAATCGCCGACGCAGGCTGCGGTAGCATTGTAAAAGTTAAATTTATTACTAAGCCCGAAATCCAAGTATTCAATCAACCCTTTAAGATGGTTATGCAAATTTCCGCCACCGTCCGTGAGAATCCTTGCCCATTAGCATAAGAAATTTGTTAGTCGAGGGTTAACAGTAGCCGAAAATATAAAAACGCGAAAGGGACGCACATTAATAATATGTAGCTCGTTAAAGGCCGCTTAGAATTCCGACAGCACGATTGTGTCACTCAGTCACTGTATAATATGCTAAGCGGTTTGAATTTAAATCAACATATTCAAGACAGTCCACTTTCTACGCGCCGATCGAGCTAAGGTTGAGCGAAGCATATTACAAATGTTCAATACGCACTCAATGCAATGAATGGCTTAAATAAATATCACTCGTGTAATTTAATTTCAGACAGTCACGAAAGCAATTACAATGGAACATAACGTAACATCGCAAATAGAAATATTATCTGTGGGCGGCGCTCTCGTTGCGATTGTCTCTTTAGGCGTCGTTGATGCTGCCACGGAGTTGCCTCACGAGTAGGTGCGAGTGGGCGCGCGCTCCCTACGAACGAACGCACATGCTGGCTTAAAGTTCATTTTTAATGAGGCGTTACAAGCCCAACGACTGCACGACAAGACAGCCTGACAAGTCTTCACCCTAGATGTAATTAGTCAGCCGACGGGTGGCGGGGTAACTATTAAAACGCGGTCTTTGCCATTTAATCGGCGAACCGATCGGGCACTCCCCGCGGCCGAGGAGGTCCGAGTACAATTGACACCTCCTTTCCTTTTTATTTGAGCCGTTAGATGGCATCTACGTCGCATTAATTATTACGAGCGGGGCGGCCCACGGAGCGGGTTGTTTTGGGTAATTTAGTACCTTATTGGGCAAATTGCCTTTCGTAATTAACTCCAGCTTTTCGTGTGTGGCGAATGTTTTTGTACGAATTATGTGTTAATTAACAGTTCTGACGTCTGGACGTTGCTTTGTGTTTTTTGCCCGTAACAACGTAATTGGCAGTTGCGCCGCTCCGTTGTTTGTGCCGATAAGAGGTTTGTTTTCGTGTGTCAGCGGCGGCGACGGCGGGGGCTCACGTAAATAATAAAGGCGCAGACAGAGGTAGACGCCTCGTCGTAAATCCGACTCATTTTGAGGATTTGCAGTTGAAATTAGTTCGCAAATCTCAGAGCTTACCCCGACACCCTCCGTAACAGATGTACAACTGTAAAGGGATGAGCTCGCATAAACATAAGCCACGCTCGCGGATTCCGTTTGCGGTAATGGTTGAATACGCGAAGCCAAGACGTTGGCTTCTAACAAATTGATTACCCTAAAATTACCAACACCTTTAGCCTTATTTGTAATCAAAAATATAACTAACTTTTAGATCAGGGATTTAAGATTTACTATTCTAATAATTAACTTGTCAAAGATGAGCTATGCTTTACATAAGTCATGATTGGTTATCTTTCCGTAAAATTGAATACACAAATCTCGATGTCACTCGTGCATTCGATTAGATTTCTAATCCTTCAATAAATATGCATGAAACTGACAAAGCTCCAACGCATTATTCAAGCGATGAAATGAAAACGGTACGCGGTGAAATTTCTTATAATATAGTAATACGTTCGCGTGTAGCTCATAGTGCTAGCAAATGTCGGCGAATACGCAATCGCTGTGTGCGTGTTGGCACACCATTGCTCGCTCGCATTATGCACTTTCTACCCAATAATCGCGCCAGATATAGCAAATGGGCTCTGGCAAATCATTCGCACTGCTGCAGCCGCGATACTAATACGAATTACTTGTCTAGATACTTATCGCTTTGAATGACTACTCACTCAGTCTTAATCGCATATCATATGGAGTAGTCACTTTCTACGTAATATAGATAGATGGCGAGATATGATATCTTGTTTTTCGTTATTTTAGAAATTTCTACGAGTGCCCGTGCTGATTTGGTCTTCCAATTTATAACTGTACTTAAGATGTCTGATAAAACACTACAAGCTGTTATGATACTTAATGACACTTTATTAAGGTGAAATTACCTTAGAAAAAACGTTGTTTACTAGATCTCACTATATTTTGTAAGAAAAAAAACAAAAGTACATGTTTTTCACATTTCATATACGAGTAATATATTTATTTATAGTTTCGCTAAACATTGACTTCTAAACCACAGAAGGCAGAATCAATAAGCAGAAAACTCACCAACAAAGTGCACCTATGCACCATTCACACGCACTAACAGTAAACTAGCAGCGAACGGTGCACCAACCACTGGCGTAGTAGATTCAAAAATAAATAATTCACAATGCGTAACAGCGACCGCAAGAACCAGTACGAAGAAACGGGGAACTGAGAAAGCGATGGCTTTAGCACATTAATTGCATATATCAACGGCATTTATACGGCCTTTAATAGCTTGAAAAAGTGCTAGATGCCTCTCGGAGACATGGCCCATTAGCGGCGAGAAAGACGCTCCTGCCAAATGGCGCACGCACACTCCCTAATGTTGGTGCATGATTATGCTTTGCTGCATAGATTATATAGTACTGTATTACTCGTAAAGTTAACTTCTATTGCTGCATATAATTTGAATACTAAAGATGTGTTATTATAGCTTTTGGTGTTCCTAAGAAGTCGATTTCAACTGTTTAATCATCGTGATTGATTGTTTCTTGATATCGATATGATAAGAATGGTAATTGAAAGACAATGTTTTTGTACTATGTATGTAATAATTGACAGTTGTGTGAAAATTACAGAAATGAAAATATGAAGGAGAAATTTCTGCTGCAAAATATGTCTACCATTTTAGGAGTCTCTTGAGCTTGTGCATTAAGTTGCAAATTGGCAAATGACAGGCATATTCAAATTGGTATGCAAACAGAAATTTGAATAGCAGTTACGCAGTATTCAGGAAGTATTTTTCCACGAAACCCCTATCGGGATCTGTGTGGTATGAACCCCCTTATTTGGCGAGTGTGCACCTAAAATTATTTATTTAAATTCGAGTGCTTCGCAATTAAAAGTGCGAAAGCGTCGGCGGGGTGAACGTCTGCATAATTACGTGTGAAGTCGCCATTCGTACGGCATTGTTTCCTTTGAATTACGTCCAGGGGAGAAATGGTTAGCGGTTGACTGTTAAACGCTGTTCTGGGGGTTTAATGACTAGTTTAATAGGCGAGCTACGCGATAAGTTTATGCTAATTAACACGCTTGTAAGGCGAATCGTAGACGGCTTCAATTGTAGGCCTATTTTTTGGTAAATAAATATGGATGGTTGTAACTATCACGCTATATTGCAATTATATAATCTAATGTGCAGAACAACACTAAAACATACATATTTGAGTATTGTTGGTAACATTATTTTAGAATATTCTAGTTAAGCTAGCCGTTAGTACCTAAGCTTTTCTTTTTATAGTAACTTTGATGAAGTAATATCTTTATTTAGACACACTTGAAAGGCAACTGAAAGAGATTATTTGGCTCTTGACACTGCAAATCCACGTCATGATTAAATATCTGTTTGATTTGCATGTCGCGATAAGGTTATGCTTAAAGAACTACTCAAGACTGCCAAGTCATATCTCATACCTGAATTGTAGATAGAGAAATTTATAATAGAAATTTACATTAATTTTGCATTCTTGGCGTGTTAACCGCATCGTTTATCAAATAGAGACACTGCGAGCTGGGAACTGGTGCCGACGGAAGTGTGTCGTTATCAATCCCTCCGCTAACACACGGGTAGCTTCACACACACACACACTCGTACAGGGAATAGATAGACAAATAAAAATAGGGCCCATGCAGTGGCCAGGCGGCGGTGCGTTCCTCCAGGGGGTAATTTCTACCCCATCGACAAACGTCACCACCCACTCGACGCATCACTCGATATTTGTATTACTTATGAGCAATTTCGTAATTCGTTTTTTTCATTTCGTACCAGGTTATTATTCTTCGTGGATCGCTTCATCGGATTTCTAAGATAGCATCGCTGCGAAGGCTGGGGTGCGTGTTTGGGTGATTTGTTGCTGCCTTGAGCCGCGTCGGTGGGAACGATAACAAATGTGACGAAAAGTGAATTATTTTGTTTTATAGCCGTTCGCTTGGGCTCTCTGACATGCGACCTAGGCGACCTTGTTGCCTTAATTCCCTTCGTTTCCCGGACACCCGGTAACTGGCCCGACCGCACTCACTTGAATCGTTTCCATCGATTTTATGGCAAAACCTATTTGGTGGAGCACATATCGTGGTCCCGTTCCCACACCCGAAACTGATATGTGATAGAGCAGTCCTGCCACGCATTCGCACACATATTATCCAACTAATTTGTTTTGACGTTTGGAAACGAACGACCACTTTTCCCGCCTACCATCGAACTTTATTCCTGAGGGGTCACACTCGTTGCAGAGTTATTATACACTTTATTATCCTCGTTTTACAGATCGAATTAGGTTGGGTATAATTTTTGCGTGTGTCTATTGTAGTGTGACCCCTCGCGGATGATCGAGTGTGGAGTGCGTCGGGGGTTCGCGGGCTGCGCGTGCCTCAACAGATATTCGGCTGATCGATACGCCGCCGTAATCATAAAAAATAATTACAGGCTTCAGCCGGGCTTACATTCGACATGACTATTTGCCTTTTTATTGTTATGCGTCCATTTTGGGTGGTCGTTATTACATGATTGAGACGTTCGATTCTTTTTTATTAACTACCACTCGGTACTAGAACGTCGTGGAATCACATTTCAATCAAAGTTAATGATGCCGCCAATGTGCATGCATTAAATTTCATGTAATCGATAGATTTTTGTTAACTCTGAACATTTGTATTCTTCGTTACGTAATTCAGTATTATGTTGCAAATGTTTTACAAAAACAAAACTCATCGCTGCTGCTCAAAGACCGCTTCTTAGACGTTTATTTAACTACCATTCAATATAATTTCTACTACTTCTACTATTTTCAGATTCTTGACTCCCTCAGCTCAGTCACGTCCACAGTAGCTTCGCAACTGCCCATCAACGTGTTAACGACGCGCGTGAAGAAATCGCCTAGTGTCGATCGCACGAAGAATGCCCACCGATTAATTAGTTGATTTAATACGAGCCGATGACCTGAATAGTGGTTGAATAATTATTGAGGCATGCGTAATTAACTCCCCCGGCTACAATGCACAAAGAAATCTATTGTGTAAGCTAAGACATAGACGAGCCGCTCCGTGACTCATGTGTATAGCTAATTACGAAAATACAATGTAACAAACAACCTCTTTATGAATTCTACTTGCATAAGCCGACTTCCTGCGAGCGCGTATTCGAATAGAATTGATATTCGATATCGTTGCGCGATTCACTTCACTAAATGGGCATGGTGGATTAATTGAAATGTGATTATAAGTTCAATTCAATACTAAACTAAGATTAATATAGCGAAAAACTGCTACTGGGCTATTTAAGCCTTTAATATTTTTTTTATTATTTATTTTCTTTACGCCTATGGTACGCTTTCACCACAGTTTAATATACGTACTTACTATATTAATCTATCCATTTTTCAATTCAGTTAAAATCGTTTGCGTTATTTGTAACCATTATATTTAAGTCTGATAAATGTGAACTATGGAACTATTATAAAGTATTTGATTTTACTCTGTAAATTCCTTATAAGATTAGTTTAAAATTTGAATAATGTTAGGCTGCTCACATCGTGTAGTCGTACATTACCCATATTTTGAATTATTCATCAGATGGAAGATGTTGATGTTGTTGTTATACCTGAAACAATGAAATTATATTTTATTACTAATTCCAAAGCAGAAAACATAACAATATATTTCTAATAATGTGTATTTATGTTATAAAAGATAACCCCCACTGAACGCAAAACAATGACAGCGTATTTTATAACCTTATCTCCTGTCCGCTATTTAGTTAATTGCATCCGTGACGTGTTATCTATTAAAACCTAAAACCCGATTCAAGAACCGCAATTATTGCATATTTATCAATGTTTTTCAAGATTATAAACACCGCGCATCAATCATCGGTGCAACGCTAATCTACGTTTAAGCATTGAGCGGTTTTTGCCCGAATTTATTGAGCCGGTGACCTTGGGTCGGTCACTTTTATTTTTTATCTGGCAGTGGGTGAAATCGAGCGTTTTTTATTTGTGTGCACGCGGAAACGTCATAGACACAAATTGAATAATGTTAGATGTAATTCTTGTTATTACTGAATATCTATGATAAAGTGTATAGATGTCCCATTCAGAGCCGCAGTTATGAGGATTCAAAAATGTATAGAGTATTAACAGTGTTTTACATAAGAGGGCCTTAGCCACATTTGTTTCATATAAATAAGACATCATATTTACTTCTTCATTACAGATGTTAGTATCTATATGTACGAATATGAAATTGAATCCTCGGTGAAACTATCTTTAGCAAACAACTCAATTTCAAGAAGCAAGGATAATCTTCCAATCGCAGGGCGGGAAATAAAAACAAAAGTGCCAAGTGTGACTAAACGCAGTAAAATGAGTTTATAGCATTTCGAAACACGTGAGTCACCTCCTTACGATTGTTATGCGACATTCAGTCTCGAGTGTCAACGGCCTTGCATAAAAAGAAAAATACGTTTAAAAAAAGAACTCGGTTGACACACATTCTTTTGTTTGGCTGCAGGACGATAACCCGCGCATCGTCACTTCGGATACCCTTTGAGAGTCACTCGCGTAGTTTGGACGAGTATTGCCCTTGTGGCAGTGATGAGTAACTGCTGAATGATACAATGCAAACAGTTCTTTGAGACGACTATAGCATGGTGGTTTTGGTTGAATCGAAAGGTTAATAATAAGGGTTGTAAACGGGTTAATATTTAACATCAAGTTATTTGATTGACATCAAGATAGATGATAGATGTTTCTATCCAGTAAGGATGCGAATAGGTATAGTAACATAATATGACGTACTTATGTAAATTTATAACCTAAAATTATATATTACTATATACCCTATTTTTCAATTATACACTAAAGTATCTACCAAATTTAAATGAGGCATTACATTCAAAACCCATTTAAAACAAAACCTAACAATAATTAATTTGTTACTCGAAATAATTAACCTGTTTTTTGCCACCAATGCTAACACGGTTCAATGCAGCGAATTTTCGGTCACAAAAACATGGACGCATAAAAACTAAGCGTGCACAAAAGATTTCGGTCATTGAGGTCGTGTAGGACGTTGTTACATGCAGTGGACCAAAAAACTAATATAAAAACCTTTTCGTAGTAAAACAAACACCTATTTGTACAAATAAAATAATAAGACATATGACAGTCAGATAGACCGTATTGTAAAAGGGTGATGTTAGAAGTTCATGTAACCGCCAAATGTGTATGTGGAGATGTATGAATGAAACGAAAGTGGATTGTCAAGATCGGGACAGATAGGGATTCGTTAACTCTGCCTGCTTTTCTACACGGAATCGGATGTGATGTGTGCGTATGTATAATAATAATTTGTGCATGGTATATCAATTTTAGAATAAAATGCTACTTGTATTTTGTCTGTCATAATGTAGGCGACTAAGGTGTTAAACAAAATATTGAATGATGAGTTTGCAGTCAAAAATTGATATATATTAATTCATTTATAACATTTAATAAACATTTTATATATGAACCTCTAAATTAGTCTATAAAATTAGTGCCATCAAAGTCCTAATACTTATGCTAAGAGTGAGGCTAAAGTATCGGTTGATCGAGGTACTATCCACTTAAAGAAGGATATAAAAGACTCACAAAACAATATGTTTATTGCCGTGTTGGAATTTTCCAAATAGTCATAGTCATCATAAAGGGTTAATCGCTTAAATTGACATTTAGATAAACTAATAGCCCTTCATATCATCGGATAATAGACATTTAATTGCTTTAAGTATAATTATTGATTTTTATTACAAATTAATTGTTCATTCAAATCATTCGGTTATTGTTTTGAAAAAACAACGAACATACAGTATATATTATATGGTATTTGTAATATTCAAAGATCCACACCGGTCTCCGAAAGGCTGAAAATAATCTCAAGGAAATAAAATATTTACTTATTTATTATTTGAAAAATACGTACGAAAACCTCTAATCCCTTAGTCGCGTCTATTTAGTTCTAGACAGTACGGCACTTGAATTATTCTAATACCAACTATTGTTGATAAGTTGCTATGCCACCGTCACCGCAGTAACCTTTACGGTCACTTAAAAATTCTAGATAAGATGAATATCAGTTTGTTACTTGTGTTTAATCAGATAATCATATCTGTTAAGATAATGTGAGATCATATCTAAAATATGGTAATGTAGAAGGAAAATAGATATAAATAGAGTTTTAACTTTACTATTCTATAAAATTTTTAGTAACAATGTGTTTCATAGCGATTCACGCATAAATTTACAATCTAAGGACCTGATATAAAAATGTCGATCTTTAGTAAAATAATTTAATAACTTACGTTACGTTTGGAGTAAAATAGAAACGAAAACTTAAAACTAGCACCTTAGAAATAGCATCTGTATAGTAAATTGAATTATTTTGTTTACTTTTCTCTTGTCGCTAATTTGTTGGAATCCCGCCTCGGACGCGTGGAAAAGAGCGCCCGTCGCGCGTCAACTGTCAAACGCACGAGCTGTCAACGCGTGTTGTCAAAATGGCGGACATAGGCAACAAGTGTTCAGCATTCGGCCATTAAGCCACTGATGACAAGATATTTGGTTGCTTTTTAGTTGTTAAATGTGACGTGTTGATATTTGGCGGAAAAGTATTGAAGTTTTTGCTTTGAGTTTGTACTAAGTTAGATAGAAGAAATGAGGCAGAAATAGATAAATATTTGTAGAGCTCAGTAAGTATTAGCTTATTTAGACTCATGAAATATCTACTCATAGTTTATTGTGTAAAATGAACTTGTAGATAATAACTCATAACGCTGAATAAGTTACAAATGTTATTTATCTTTGAAGTATGCTACATAATTATGTATGCTATACCTACAATTTACCAAATAACTTACCGTAAGCTTAAATTTTTGTTCAACTTGTTTCGAAACCCAATTACATGATTACATTAAAGCATTTTCCCTTATTTCCAGTCCGACAAACAAGTTTTATGACCTTTGTTTTGATCATGTACTTCTAATTACAGAGGTTCACAATTAAACTTAATAGTCAGTTCCATTAGGTGTATATTAGAAAAATGCCACACATAACTGTGGGCAGCGTCTTAACAAACAAGAATTCGATCCCACGGTCGTGTTTTTAAACATTTTTTTCCTCTTAAAAGTTGTTATTTATAAAATTGTGAGGGGAAAAGCAGAGCCGATGAATGTAGACCGGTCCTGCCGTGCAGGTGTGCAGATACGGCGGTACCAATGTGTTGTGGTCGCCCTCCTACTATGTGTTTAAGCCTATTTAGTTAAAATAATAAAAAAAACTCTGTTTACCGACATCCGTAACGGCCAGTGTCGTTTTGTTTGCTTTTAATAAGGTTAGCTACCCAGCCTAGTGTTTACGCGTGTCCTGTGCATAATTTATTGCGCCAGCATGTTTATTTGTATACAAAAAGTATACTCATCTTGTATAACTGTAGTTTGAAAGAAATAATACTTACTTACTACGGAGCAACTTATTACCTACCAAGTAGAAACTCTTAGTAATATGGTTTTAATCTAACTTCTTTATGGTTTTTCAGAGAACAGTCGTTTCGAACGAATAAGTATTATCTGGAATTATGTTATAGAATATTGTGCCACACAAGCGCATCACTATCGCCATTTTCAATTTCCTCGTTAACACGCCGATGATTGCGCCCAAGTCACGATTCTAATGAAACAATTTGCGGGGCCATTAGGGAATAAATAATATATGAAAGAAAGCAGTCACTGAGAAAATATACCTAATGGGACCTAAAAGTAAGTAGGTACTGTTATGGGAATGTTTAGAATGAACTGAACTGCATGTTTAGTATAAGCTAAAGTATGGCTACTTTAAGTTAGTGTTTGTCACATGAAGGATTTGAAACTTTTGATATTATAACGTGCTTTGTTATATTTAAGAAAATATATATGTTTATGTACAAATATAGCCTTTATAACTAGTTGGGGTGCCTCATGATTATAGTTAAAATCTCTGCTTCAAAAATGTTAATTTAATCATTAAACTACCTGAGTTATAATAACTAGTCTCATGTTAAATAGTAAGGTCTTACTACAGTGTATATAGCCAAAAATGACTCCATAAACTAAGGTAGCAATACTATTTTTATCTCATAAACAGTGCAATCGCCCCTTAAACCACAGCTTGTTCCTAGCAATCCACATTACTTATTCAGTAGTCCTTAACACGTTGGAAATAAGGCCCATTTTGCAATAAGACCACCCATAATACTAGAGAGAATGGCGCAAAAACATCGCTATACTATAATTTAAAACGTATCAGCGAATGACGTAGATGGGGTTAAGAATGGACAAGAGCGTGTCGTGTTTTAAAATATTAATTTCGGTTATTTTATAACTGTTTATTTAGTTTGAGTACAATTAATAGTGTACAATTAAATTAAACCCTATAGTATATTAATGTATATTAGTTATTGAATATTTTTCATGACTGTAATCCCATTCAGGATAATCTGAGGTTAAGTGACCATAATTTAGAACTGCAACCGTTTTTTTACATTGACATATTATTTGAATTTGTTAGAAAAATATCTTATGATTTCTTAGTATGAATACTAACTTAGTACTTCATAAAGTCTTTGCACTAAATGTAATAATAAATAGGGTTTTCATTCAAAGCTCTGACATTTTTAGAAGGGCTATATTATTATACCTTTTGAGTATGGAACCCTACTATTACAGTTGTAAAGGTCAGCCATGATGGTTTCATAGAAGTCATCATGAGGTTGGTTTTGGTTTTATTTACAGCTACACTACTGATCTCATACTTAAATATAATGGGAAAATAATAACTGCCATTTAAATAAACAATTCACGAGTATGGAATATTTGTATTTTTTACTAGTAGTCTACAGTCATATGTGTAAAGGTACTGTCTATACCTTTGGGAATCTAAGATGTGTTATACCTACGTAAACATGCTTAAGATCTCTAAAAGATACAATCCAAACATATCCAAGTCTGGTACAGTTTTCCAAGGAGTATTATTTACATTACGACCTTTTTTAATCTGTAAAAAGTTCCGACAAAAAAGGGTTGATGTGAATGCCGCTCACCAAATGTCTCTGAACAGCAGGTTTGTTTATGGTTCTTTTTTATTCTCTCTCCACTTGGGGCTTGGCCTTAAATTTGGTATGCCAGCGGTGGAATTAAAAGGTAATCTTAAATGGTTATATTTCTAGTAGAATTATATGTATGATCATTTTATAACACAAGTATAGGAAACTTAGACTTGAATATAATTAAAGCGACTACTTGTAACAGAGCTGACTTGACATTATTTAGAGTAGAGATGAATAAACTAAACACATTTTTAATACCAGTAAGAGTCTTTCAATATATTACTTATCTGAATGTATGCTTAGGCTAAGTAATTATAATAAGTAACTGACTATAAGACCTAACCTAAGAAACCCTTGTCGGAATTAGATAGTTATAATACATACACATCACGCCCGTTTCCCTATAGAGGATGTACAGAGATCACGGGTCCTCATCTGTCCCGATCCTGACTAACTTTCGCTCCATTGACACACTTCATACACACTCGGCGGTTATAGGTACTACTAACGTCACTTTTTTAGTTAAAAAGTTCAAGTTAATTACAAGTTACATGCACCGGACAGGAAATAATAGCGGACCCATTTGTAATTAATTAGTGAGCGCAAGCATTTATCATTTGGGAAGTTATTTGATAAGTTTTGTAGTTAATTATAGGTATGAGTTAATTTTTCATTCTGGTTATTTGACGTCAGAGTTAGAGTTAATGGTTGTGATGTAAGAGACGACTAAGGGACTTGGTGAAAGGAATTATATGTAGCTACAGTATAGGTAGTTTAGTTATTACAATTATTTTTTATGAGTAATTGTGTATTTACAAAGAAAATAGCGATTCAGTAATTATAAATGTTGATAAACCAAAAAAATTGTTCTGTTTTTGTTGGAAATCACTATTATGTTTTAAAAAAAATGTTTTGTTTTGTAACTTATTAGACTGTATTATTAAACTAATGTTGTATACCAAATATGGCAAGGAAATTAAATACTAAAAATTTAGAAAACGTGAGTTAATATAACACTTTGTTTAATCCTTTAATCCGTAACTGAGTCACAGGTTAAAACACTGACATACCTATAGACTTTTATTGCCACAACCAAAAATAGCACAGCACTAAGCCTGTCATTTAATAAAAAGAAAAGGCGGCAGTTAAAAGTCAAAAAAATGCATATTAGTTACAGATAATGAATGTTTTTTATTACTTTTTGCTGCTTTAATCTTATGAATTGGCCATTAGGTTTTTTGTCCCGCTGTGAGTTAGGTAAAAAGTCGCCATTTTTAACGCTATAATACTGTTAAGTGCAAACTATGACTAAATCATAAATGTTACTATACTTTATCGAAGTGTAAGGTAGCAAAAAGTTTGTAGCAAAAAAGGTTTAGTGTGTGGTGGTCATAAGTTTCGGAAATAAAATTTAAGGTAAGTGTGTAATAGAGAATATAGTTCGTGTATTTACCTTGTAAGTTTGTAATTTGAAGATATGCGTCAGTCCTGAAACAATGAAAAAATATGGTTATTAATAAATTGTATTTTAACTATTAAAAGATCTAAAAAAGCATATTTAATGAGATTTTAATTGTTAATTTATCTTAATGAAAAACAACATGAGAAATGAACTATTTATATAAAGAATATTATATATTCTTATAAGTAATACTTTAACAATTATGCGTATATTTTTCTCACATTTATTAAAACTAGAATCTTAATAAAATCGTATGTCAACCCGTTTGGCTGAATTAAGGCTGTCGCGCGTCTTTTGTACACTTTACGTTTTTTAAGCTGGTCATAATGTAGTTAGTCAGCTTTTTAAGATGCCGACTTGGATATAGGGGTATCTGCCACGCGGACAAACAGGTCCGTTTACTTTAGTACCGTAGCGCAGTGTGGGACAAAATCAGTATTAATACTTGTATCAGGTAATTAGATACTGTGGCATTTTGAAATAAGTTTCTATAATTATATCGTATACCTAAATATAGTTACTTAGTGAATTAATTAGGTTAATTTTTTTATATTAGAGTTTATTGAGGTAAAATTTTAAGCTCAAAGTTAATAACTTTTTTTGTAATATCAACTTCTTTCCAAGCACATTTTTTTGAAAAACTCGTGTTTATATTTATTTATATTAAGAATTTCCAAACAATATTTTTTATACTCGGTCTATACCAGGTAAGTTTTATACTCAGTGTCCCCATCACTAAAACCCGACTTTACAAGTACTTACCGAAGAAAGATTTGTAAGTAGCCAGTAATCTCTTTTCGAAATTCGAAACAATTTGTACGCGTCCGATTGTAATGCCAATTTCGGCATCCATTTTGTTTTACAAAATATGGTCTTTTGGGAAATGAGTATAAAGTATTGATAAAGATTAAAATAATATACATATATATATATAAAGCTACAAGTTTATTTACAATAATAATAATCTAATATCGTAATAAATATACATTTACGAAGGCGTCGAATACTACGGTGAGGGAAAACATCGTTAGGAATTGTAAATTACGAAATGGCTTACCATCTGGTCAACGCGTGGGTTCGAGGTGGTCATAGAATGACAGTCAGATAGACGCTATATTGAAAAAGGGTGACGTTAGGAGTACCTATAACCACCGAGTGTATGAAATGTATGAGTGTCAATGAAGCGAAAGTGGTCTGTCAGGATCGGGACAAATGGAGATCCTCGATCTCTGCCTACCTCTACAGGGAATCAGGCGTGATGTGTATGTATGTAGAAACAATGGGGTCCTGTGCATCTGATAAGCCGTGATATCTGGCCATCAGAGGCAGACGATTAGTCCCCGTCACACGGACACGCCCGGCGAAGGAATAGCAATCATTCAGGGCGGATGCACCGGGTTATTGATACTGGGGCGTGGAAGGGTTAAATGTATGCGAGTGTTATTATTACCTACATACATACATTCACGTCCTTTAATCCCTTTCGGGGTGGACAGAAACTTAGATACTTGAAAGCATCTAGGTAACCTTAGACACTCGGCGGTTATAGGTACTTAAAACGTCACTCTTTTTCAATATGTTTTCAATGTGATCTTCACTAGGCAAATCTCTATGAAAGTTATATAAATACATACATATATTCACGTCTCTACGTCCCCAACGGGATAGGCAGATATCGATCGCCACCTGGAACGATCTTAATCTCTCTTGCTTCACTCTCATCCATATTAGATACATATATGCATACACATGACGCCTGATTCCCTGTAGGGGGTAGGCAGAGATCACGGATCCCCATTTGTCCCGATCCTGACAGACCACTTTCGCTTCATTGCCACTCATACACCTTCTCATACACACTCGGCCGTTATAAGTACTTCTAACGTCACCCTTTTTCAATATAGCGTCTATCTGACTGTCATATGACAATATATGGATTACTTTACTTTCAATACTATTTCCGATGTAGTGGCAATGTTGTTTACCAATCCATCACGGAAGTGTTAAAAGCGTATTAAGAAACGGGTTAGGTTGATAGTACATCGCAGTTTAAACAGGTTAATCGTGTTGATAGGAATTTATAAAGTACCTTCAAATGGGTTTATTAGGAAGCTTCAATTATGTTTTAGGTGTAGTAGAGATGTGAATGCAACTACTATATAGCTGTTATATAGTCGAAGGATGTGAGTAAGGGAGTTAAGGTTCTGTATTGGGCAATGGGCTAGCAAACTGTCACTAATATTGTATGTAATTATCAAAACAAACTCGATAATAATGTTCTCGGTAATCTCTAATCTTTTTTTTAAGTTTCTAATGTTCTGTCTAGCCTAAAAGAGATTAAAGGACATATATTTGTACCGAATAAGACATATGACTATCCGATAGATGTCATATTGAAAAAGAATGACGTTAAAAGTACCTATAACTTTAGAGTATGTATGAGGGGGTATACAAATGATAATGAAGGAAAAGTGCTTTGTCAGGATCGGGACAGATAGGGATCTGTGATCCCTGCCTACTCCTCTATAGGGAAACATGCGTGATGTGTTTGTATATATTATGTATTTCTGTCTATATATAAGTAAATATTTTATAAGATTTTCCCTCCAATATCACAGGTGTTTGACGTGACATAAGAAAATAAATAAACGTGGATTAGGAAACGATGTTTTCTGCCTGTCATCGTCCATTCTTCAGTTCGGATTACATCTCGGTTTCTGTACTGATACTATAGATAGCGCTAGGTACGCCTTACAAATATAATCATGATGTAAGATGTTTACTTGAATGTTTTAGAGATCACAAGTGTTCGAAGTTACGTAAGTTCTTGTTTCTAAGTAAGTAAGTGTCTATGAATTTAAAGGGTTATAAAGTGTACGTATCTCTACATAAAAAGAATGCTAATGTAATGAATTTCTTCCCAGAATATCGTAGGATGCTATACATGTTGTGTACATATGCTATAACCACAGAAATACATATAAAGCATACACAATCAACAACCAGACTGGAAAGCATAAGAAAAGCGTAGTTCCTAACTGCCTCCATCGGGAATCGAACCCGAGACCTCACGATTAGCGTTCAGGTGCTCAACCAATCGCGCCACGGAGGTCGTCATAAAACCAATACTAAAAAGCGACTTAAGAAATCATATTTCCAAGGTTCTGTCCACCCCAAAAGGGCTAAATAGACGTGACGTATATGTATACCTAAGTCATACGACACCCATACATTGACCTTTGAGGCGCGATCTGTCGGCAACCCGACACAAGTGTCAAAACGCTGAC
Source organism: Leucoptera coffeella (assembly GCA_030578115.1). Classification (NCBI taxonomy): domain Eukaryota; kingdom Metazoa; phylum Arthropoda; class Insecta; order Lepidoptera; family Lyonetiidae; genus Leucoptera; species Leucoptera coffeella. The sequence continues at coordinate 68,442 of JAMBLF010000426.1, read as the reverse complement.
ACATCAATTTGACACTCGGTTATTCACCGCGGCAAATTTATGATTACTAAAGTAGTAATTATACACTCTTAAAGTGTTTTTCCATGTGGCTTGTATTCATTTGGGACGCGGTTGTAGACAAGTATGTGTCTTTCTTTTCTGTTGGGTTCCTTAGGGATGGGAAGGTAGTTTTATCGAAATATCTCTTTCTTGTTTCGGTAACTAAGGGGGTAAATGGTGAATGATAAATATCATAGGATATAACATATAACTAATGTTTCTTATCAATATCAGCCTATTATAGTAAATTATACAAAAAGTGATAAGTATGAGAAGAAATAAGCGAAGAAAGTTTGTTAAAATCGGAACAGATGGGGATTCTTGGTTTCTGCCTATCCCTTTTTAAGAAAACGGGCGTGATGTGTATGTATGTATACTAAAAGTGTTGAAACCAACTATTTACCTTTCTTCTAATATCGTAAGAGGTGACTTTAGGGCTAAAGGTAGTAATTAGTTACTAATATTCCATATTAATGCATCACTACCCCGATTGTTATACTAAAAGTGTATTTCAATATCTGTTCTACCTGAAAAGGATCAAGGACGTGAATATATGCACAAGGTATGTAACTAAGGTTCTGACTACCTCATAGAGTATAAAAGTCGTGAATATATGGAAATATCTAACTTAACTAATAAAACGCATATGCAAACACATTTTCTAGCGCGTGGAAAATGTATAGAAATCAACAAAACGCTGTAGAATTTCTCTATTGTATTGAAGAATGATCGATAATTGGAGGTTTTATACGGCTATAAAACATATAAAGGCTGTATTTCATATAGATACGCCTAGGAGCTAAGTGTCATTAGTAAAGAATTTCACAACTATCAAGTAACATTAGCGTAAAGGTGAATATTACCTTTATCTATCATTTATACGATTTGATAAAATATTTAATTGATCATAAAGTATATACGTGATATTTTGACACATAGAATTCTTTGCTAATTTTGTTAATGTGGTTACGGTAACCAAGAATTATGCCATAAAGCTACTATTTATATAAAAAGAATTGACATATGGAATACTTTATTAATTTTAAACTGACTGAAAGACTACGGAAATCAAAAACTATACCGTTTTTTCTCCTTTATTTTGTCTCATGCACAAAGTACATATGTCACTTAAAATATATAAATAAGCTAAAACCTAGGTTTCAAGTGACCATAAACCTATATAAAAACTTTTTTAATGAAGGAATTACAACCTTTGACTCCTAAATGGTATATTCCTGAAAGCTTATGTATGTATGTATTTACGGTGATAGACACACAAATCTCTGCCTATCCTTTATATCACATAATTCCAGGAGATAGCTTGTGTGGCCACCACAATTATAATCGTGACAATAAAGTTTTATTGAGGAAATGACCAAATTAGCTCGAGGGACTAACCACCCTTCAGGCCGGCAGCGATGCTTATTAAGTCGTTTGCACCATTGTTAGGATGCCTGCCTGGTAATTATGTAGCTAATGGCTTGAAGTCTTCTTTGGGGTGAACAGAAGTTTGAAGATATTTAGGTATGTTTAGTATTGGGATAGGGTTAAAGTGGAATACTTGAATAGGATTGCCAGGTTATAATGGCTTTATAAAGTGAAACTATAATAAGCTAAAAAAAGGGTTCTGTGATCTCTGCCTACCCCTCTACAGAATCAGGCGTGTTGTGTATGTATGTTAGTGTTGTAAAATCCTATGTAACTTATCATACTATGTTCGTATAGGGTTCTGTTATTAAGCCTGCAATTTAACTAGACGCAAAGAATTATAAAATTCATTTCTTGATGTTACAAAAAGTCTGACGAAACTAACATAAATTTGTATGGAAATCGTGACTGAGTGGTTTTTATGCTACAACGTTCTATTTATCTCTTAATTACGTATAAATCATGAAAGAAAATGTATGAAACTTGTAACGGATATACAATGTATGTAGGATTCCCTCACCTTAGTAAAACAAAACTTTAACCCTTTTTCGTCACAAAATACTTTCGACATAACATTATCCTGTCTGTTAATAAAAAACATTTATAATCTAACACAAACAAAGTGGTCAGACATATGTATTCACGCTTCCGATTTAGGGTTAAGTTTTTGCTTGCCAAATTCTGGAGTGACAGGTGTTTGAATTTCGAATGCTAAGGAATTTGGCGGGCATTAATTGATTTAAAGCTTCGGGCTTCATTAATGAGTTTAAGGTTTTATTTAAGAGGCTTTAAAACGAAAGAGGTTTGTTGTAATGAGGTTGTATTAATGTTCTCGAGTATTTAAGATTCATTAATGTATTTATATAAATAACTCAACTCATCATTATGTATATTAGAAGGATAACTATTTAAGTTCCATATGACATCACAACCTTAATATTTATGCTATAAAGTGACCTAGGAGATACTACACCTCCGAGGTTTGACCCAAATTTCTGTCTACCACGAAAGGGATTGAAAGACGTGTATGTATATAAATATATAACTATTTAAGTAACTTTTACACTACTAAAACCAAATTACATTATACTCTACGTATATTAATAAAAAGTATTCATTTAACTATTTTACACCTAGCAATTAATGTAAGTAATTAATACTTTTTATATCAAGAAATTAAATAAACCTTCCTATTTTGAAACAAAGCTATTCTTCGCACTCTTTGCCACGTGTGTTGCCAGTACTTCGCCCAGAACAGTTGAAAAGCGGCCATTTAGCATATGAATAGAACAGCTGTGCGATAACATGTGTCCCTGGTACCTACGTACTACTTTTTACGAAAGGGTTAAAGGTTTTAAATGGCTAGAATAACCCTATGTAGTGAAGTAAAAGTATAGGTACGTAATGGGATATTAAACTGTGATATGATGGTTGGTTAAATAGGGGCGAAGATTATTATTGATAAAAGGAAAGGTAGTTAATTAGTTTGTCTATAATAAATGTAACTAACCTAAGCTATATTTGAATTTTTACATGTTTTAACAACCCTAAAAGGGACAGGTAAAATAATTGCATTAAAAGTTGTTATGGCAACAGAAACAAAGAAATTCCGCAGTGAACTTGTCATAATATCGTAATTTAACTCGTTATTTACTTAGACAATTATGCCCATTCCGCTTGCATGTAATAAATTGACAGAAAGAAACCGCAAAAACGCACTTGCGTACAAAAAAAACCTGCTAATTGGGCTCTGTTTACGTTGCAGAAATATAAAACTTAAGCGGTGAACCAGACGGCGATTTTCGCTTGCTCAGTAAAGTAGAGTCAGCATCGAAATTAAGGAACACATCAGTCATACGATTGGCTCGATAGCAACTGTCCAAAGCATTAATTAATACAACTTTTTGCTGACCGTCTCGTACAGTTAAAATCTGTTGATACTATCACTAATACGCAACTTTTTAAGGACTGCTTAGAGCTACCATGGTTTTTTAACTAAAACAAAAAGTTGGAATCTAAATGCTAATTGATTAAGCTGTCTAAGATTCGTTTTCAATCTCATACTTAGGTATCTAATTAACTCTTCACGAAAAAAGTGGGTGTTAAATGTTTTGCACATCTGTCGTGAGGCAAGCGGTCAATGTTTCCTAATATTTTGAAGCATTGACAAAAACAACAGTATATAACCTTAAGAAACTTGTTTTGAAACGATATATTATGTATATGGGGTTAGGTATCCGATTACTAATATATTATAGCTAAGGTATTTCCTATATTTTAAATAATATTAACATCATAATATAATAAATTCGAGTATATATCGCCATATTATTATTGATGAAAATACTTTAGGCAGTAACGATTTTTACATTTAAATTATTTTACTATATGATTCTAATTCTCAGTTAAACGATTCGTTCAACATTACCAAAGCTAACCATTAAACCAATGTACCATTGAATCTCTATCAAATTCATCTGTTTACGTCTACGCTTCAAGGAATGTGGTTTTCCCCAAACCATTTAATAGCTCAACTTTCTACGCAGCTTTACTCCAAAAGATAAAGATTTCCATAAAATTCCAATTAAAATAACAACAAAACTTGTCGATAAAGAAGCGATCCCGCGTAGTAAAAGCCCCAATAATTATTCACATTCTAAATCGTCGGAGAGAACAACTTTGAATAAGATTTTTGAGCGCGTCTACGCTTCTCACATAAATTATTTCCATGGGCTGAGCAACTATGGGAACTGGCGAGACAATGGCTCAAATCTTAATAAATGGTCGTATTCAAAAAGGGTTAAGAATTTGAATCTCAACCCTAGCACACCTGGTCGCGGAGTCACTTTTTTATCGCATTAGCATAATATTTATAATATTTGACAATGGGATGTTACATTCATTGCTTATTGCGCGGTAGTCCTTTATGCAAGTTCTCATAGAGATGCGCTTTATAGATTCTGATACAAAAGAGACAATGGTACACTTTGCTCGGCGGTTTGTAAGATGCGTGGAGGGTGCTTACGTTTTGTTTGGACAGTTTTTGCGACGCCTTGTTTGACTATGATATGTTGGTTTTGGGATGATAATCGGTTTTACACACGGCCTTGTCAACTGATTTTGCGTTTGGGTTTCGTTCGCTAACCTTTTAAGAAGCTTTGCTTAGACAAATGTTTTTAACTTATACCATTTATAGTGCAATGCGTAATAATATTTTTAATTCTTAAGTCGTTCTACTAATGCCAATTCTATTGTACATTTATATTATAATGTTAATATATTGTTATATATTAGAAGGAAAATTCTAAAGTTAAAAAACGAACCTAATAAGTGGTAAAATACGTAGAAAACTTCATTTAAATGTTATCAACCGTTATCACGTTAAGTAAGGAATTACTATTTATTTACCAAATATTATAAGTTAATCAGCTCGATAACGAAATACATGGAACTGATGTAACAGCGATAAAAATAGATCAGGCAACGAATAAAGCATTCGACAGATAGCATCAACGCAGCTGTCTAATTAAAATGCACCATAGTCTAACGAAATTAAGTGTTCTGTGCGCGCCATAATTCATTTCATAATTCAACGTTGCCAGCTATTATTGTGGATCTTTTCGTAGGGCAACCCTTTTCTTAACCCTTGGCGACAGACGGTATTCTAGCCCCTCGACTTTCACATCCTTCCTGTTTTAAACGTATTCATATTACAAAAAAGTAATGGGTATCATTTGATGGTCTGTAGACAATGATGCCTATCTATTATATGGTTAAAAGCATTTTTTTGTTCGGCCAGGTATAGTTTACATTAGCTACGTCTTGCTCGATTGTTTGAATATTCAAAAGATGTTTTCGTCTTTGTCAAATATTTATTAAGCGTTCTGTCGGTTCTTAAGAGAAAGCGAGGTTTTTTAAACTCCACTTTTCTCTTAATCTAACAATGTTAGGCTCAAAAATTCCCATAGTTTTTTAAGATATTGATTACTCAAGAAAGTATTTGTAATAAGTGACATGAATATAATCTACTTTACGCATATAACATAGTTGAATGTATCACAAATGAAAATTATTACTCTAATTAGTTATTACCTATTCTAGGCATGTTTCCTCACAGTATTTTCCCTGTATTTTACACGTGTATGTTATTGTTGATGTAAATAAATATCTTGTAACTTTGTTTACAAATATTTCATTCTTGAATAAACTCTTTAGACCACTTATTTACAAATAGTGATATGACGAATATTTCTAGGAATGCTAATTTATCTTATCTTTTACTTGGAATGCTATATTGTAACTACACGTAAATGAAAATGAGTTAAAAGTAAAATGACGAAATTTTTATACATTACTCTATTCTATACACCAATTCTTGTTCGATCACCGATGTTAAGCAACGCACGCGTGAACAGTATTTAGATGGGTGAACAGCTAGCTTATTCATTAAGTATGAGGAAAACATCCTTAGAATTCTAGCCTATTTCTTAGTCTACCGACTGTAACAACATAATCAAGTAAAAAGTGGGTATCGAGTGGCCAAAAACCTTCAAAATGTTCAGATGATGGGCATTCAAGTTCTGATTACCCAAAAGATATCTTATTGATGCATATGTATTGACTGTATACCAAATAAGTACGTATCATTATTATTTTTTCAATTCTATCTCTTGTTTTAATTGGTGATGGATTGTCAGTCCATCGTCCATTTAAAACCAGTGTCCTTTTACCTTTAGTGACTTTACGACGCACGATTTATAGTTCACTTCATCTGTCATGCCATATATTATAGAGAGAGCCTAAATCGTCTCCGATTTTTAATTAACGACCGCGTTTATAAATAAGCATGAGTATTTTTACATACATACATATATTCACGCCTCTACGTCCCTAAGGGGATAGGCCGAGACTATTAGGCCACCTGAAGCGATCCTGACAAATCTCTCTTGCTTTACTCACACCTTAACCTTCTCATACACGCTCTTCTATTCTTCACTCTGCGTTCACCCGCCTTGATAAGAATGTATATTTATATAGGAAAATAATTTAATACACAAGAAAAAATACTGAAAACACTAATAATATAGCTAAATGTATTACAAAGGTTAGGTTTGGGACATATAAAACATATTACAGTCAGCCAGACGCTATATTGTAAAAGGGTGACGTTAGAAGTACCTATAACCGCTGAGTGTGTATGAAGCGAAAGTGGTATGTCAGGATCGGGACAAATGGGGATCCGTGACCAATCCTACAGGGACTCAGGCGCGATGTGTATGTATATATTGGGACTGTATTATTTTAAGTATTTTTGGTATAAATTTCTGTATGTTTGTTTGAATGCTGCGTTTATAAATAATCTTAGGTATTTATAAATACATGGCTCCACGCAGTCCAACGTTTAACAATATCGGGTTGTTATGACTGAAAACTCGACTATGAGTGTCGATAACCTCTGAAGGTCAGGAACATTATCTTCACAGATACCTAATATATACATATACATGCGCTGAATATAATACACTTTTACATGTGTGTATCAGGTAATATTTCGTGTTATAGACACACATACATAAATGAGGCTTTATCGCGTTTTTACGACTTGGAATTTCGTATATACATACAAATTTGCAACATAAAAACATAGAATAGTAAATAATGTTTTGATATATTAGATTGTCTATGCTTTTAAGTCGCTTCAGTTTTATTGTGGTTTTTAAAACAACTGACTTAACATAGATATGTTTTCGAACTTAGTTTAATACCGGATTCCTATCTAGGAAATATTTAAAACCTAACATTATGATATATAACTCGAAGTTCTTTTGTTTATGTAGCCTTATATATGCTTTACGACCAATAACATCTATGAGATAGGCAGAGCTGTAATTGACTATTATAGTAGTATATATAACATATAAATAAAAAGCATTTAAATGTACCTATAATCACCAAGCGTGTATGTGGTAACATATAGATGTGAAAAATGACAGGGAGGTATTGTATAGGTAATTATTTTTTTTAAATAGGCAATTGTCCTTAGAATCAAAATGATGTAAGTCCCATTGGTAATACGTCTAAAGCATTTTGAATCTTTTACGCGACCGAATAGGATTTATAATTCATTGTAGGCCATATTTTGACTCGCTAATCGAATTAAATCAATAAGCAGCTTCGATTAAGGCCAAGAAAATTTTTCACCTCACCGGGAATCGAACCTGGTATTTTAGGAACAGGTCTTCGGACTACAGACTAAGCTACACAACGATATTGTATACATAGCGAAATTAAGTACTACATTGTATTAACATTAAAAGGCACATTGCACTGAATAATACTATTCCTTAATTAATTACTAACATTATTTTCTACTGGTAACATTATTTTCAATTCCCAAATTAATCAATTTTAATTAATTTAATTAATTAATTTTAATTAATTTGGGAATTGAAAATAGTTTCCTGTTTTTTTATCACTATGTCTTAGGAAGATACATTTAGAGACGATTATTTGTAATTTTTGTTGCTAAGCAACGGGTTGCTTACACTTTTTAAGTACGTATTTTAATTTCTTATTTTAGATAGATTTAGAGTTGCTAAATGTGAATAAGAGATTTGACGTGTTGTATAGAGAATGTGTAATTTTAGCTTATATGATGGAATGTGTATTAAGATACTGATTGTAATTTTGAATTAGTTTCGTGATTGTCTAAAAATAAAAATAATAAGACGAATTAAATTAGAATATTTACCTCAGATTTTGTGAAGAGTGCCTTCAGAAATCCTGAAACAAATGAAAACAGAATTATTAATACAAATAAAAAAACACAAAAATATATTAGATTTTTTTTATATTGCTTGCTCGCTTATTAAAGGTAATAACGTCATATATGTAAGTATAAGTCATTACTTTTGCCTAAGTGCTACAGACCAATAAGATATGTATAATCCTAGCCTGTTAAAAAAAAAACCAGATAATTCTTGTTATTCCATATAGCCATACAAATAAGCTTACTAATTAAAACTTTCATTATCAATTATCATCACTAGATGTCACTACTAATTCATTTCAAAACAATTCGTTTGCTTTTGTCACTTAAAATATATACATCAAAGCGGTTCTAATAAATGTCAGAAGTATTTCAGAGTGGTAAATTATATAAACTAGTTAGAACTAAGTGGTGTTAGGTCATTTTTAATGCGTGATGGGCTGACAAACTCCCTTCTATTTTCGGTAGGGCCGTTTATAAACATAGTTTGGATCACATCTTAAAATAGAACTACGTTAACTGGGTAATACATTTCCCTGTTAGGGAACTTATTAGTGTTTCGAAGCATATAATTTAACACAAGTCTTTCATGTATAGGCAGTGATTTGGGTTATGAAGGCATTCGTCAAGCTTTTATTTAATTTACGAAAAAGGTTTTTAGGCCCTTTAACCCGATAAAGGATGCAATAATCGATACTCAAGTAATAATCGCAACCACCCTAATAAATGACTAAAGTAATCTATGACAGGATACTAAGAAAAAAACAGCTGGTTGCATTTTATTCTAGTCCCAAATCAGCATGAATAGGGAATGTTTATCTAATCCATTGAATACCTCAAATTCCACCTGCTTGCACAAAGTTTGACAGTCAGTTATTTAATCCCCAAAAAAAACTTTATTTTGGGGCGAAAACGGTGTTTTTTTGCGACAAAGGGTGTTATTTTACGCTAAAAGAGCAAAAAACTTAATCTACCTGTCGCTACAGGTTACTTTTTGGTGAAAAACACATTTTTTGCGACGTTTTTTCTAAGAAGGCGTACAGTTGGGTGAATCTTGTCAAAATAATCACGAAATTCGAGGGTTTTTTGACAGTATTGAAAGGGACATTTAACGGTTTTTTTTTTTTGTTAGTAGTATTAAACTTTATATCATATTATTATAGCGAATTAAATTAATATGAATAATAATAGTGTATAGAGTTTACTACATTATAGAAACGTGTTCTCAAGAACAATTCTCGAATAAAACAAATAAACCTATAAAATAGTCAAATGTTTGTATCATAAAAAATAGTTTAAAACTATCGAGTAAATAATTTGATTTCCCAGCACTTTTCGCCTTTGACAGATAACATAAAATGGCGCCTAGCACTACGTCAAACAACTGTCATGTCACGAGTAATCTGTAGACGTGTCTATGCTAATTTATCATTCTCTGTTTTTTCAAACGTCCCTCGTGTAGATAAGCATTAAAATTATTGTGTGGGCAGCATCTTAAAATAACTTTGCAGCGCATTTAATATAAACACGTGGAGGGGCCTTTAACTGTGCCCTTTGCGAATTCTAAAGATTATAAGATGTGGATACAATCTTCGGTTAAATGGATAAACTTTGAACAAAATTCTATAAATATCGCCTTGAAATACCATCTAAAATCTTACATAGAAGAATTTTGAGCATTGATTCAATACATTTCACAAAAGACGTGTACATACATATGTATATTCACGCCTCTACGTCCCCAACGGGATAGGCAGAGACTGTTGATCGCCACGGATGGATCCTGACAAATTTCTCTTGGTTCACTCACGCCCATTAACCTTCTCGTACATGCTATTCCGTTTTTCACACTACGTACACTTGAGGTGATGTGTATAAATATCATGCGACGTGTGTATATAGCATTTACTTATATTAAAAATCGTGAAACATGAGATTTCGATAGCCTTACTTTGAAATGATGACAAAAGAGGTCTAGCTAGTTAATCATGACAAGGGTTCAAATGGTATTACAAGTGACCAAAAACTAAATCTCACCAAGCTATTAATACTTTTTGCTTCGTAAGTCAGTGGCATCTTAATGGCTGCACGACACAATAGAATTAAGGCTGATCAGCAGATTGTCATTGTCAAGGAAAAAAAAACAATGAAACAATTATTTATTTTGTCGCCTAGCGGGTTGAGATAGAAACAAGATTAATATGCCAGAGCAATGATGGGTGAGAGAAGCCTTTATATCGATGACAATATTTTATTGTAAATAGTTAAAAGATATTTATAATATTTTAACTTCCTTGCTATGTCAGGATTTATTAGCTCTTACGTTAGACATAAGTATCTAGAAACTAAAATGACGCATAAAATTGTTGTATGCAACCATGAATCACTCATATTTCATATGTTATGTTAAAGTAATAAAATTACTCATTATGGTTTAACTTACTACAACACTTAAATACTTATAAGTTAGTAACAGTATTATTAATACTCTGCAAAAACGTTTAAGTACAGATTTTCACTCATAATTTTAGAGGTTAACCCTAACACGAATAAAAAAACCAAACGAAAACAAAGGGCCATCACTATTTATCTCAAGCAGTTACTTACGTATTTAAATCGATACACAATATCGATTTTACTATCGAATATAAAGGCGCTTGACAATTACAAATGATTCGGCTATAAAAGTCAAGTCTTTCATAGAAAAAACGGGCGATATTCCATCTATCCTTTGAATAGTGGATTGATTTATAGAACCACAATACTATTGTTAGGACTCCGTGTGATTATAACATTAGATCGATACAAAATCAAGACCCTATCAAAGTAATTGGTTTAATTGTGACAGTGTACAAGGGGCATCATACACGTGTAGTGGCAGTTTTTTTATTTGACATTTGAAAGATTATTTTAAAGTGATGGGAATTAAAATAGGTAACACTTGTCGCTACAAAATAACTGAATATATATTTTTTTGTTGTATTAATTTATCTATAAAAGTAATAACATACATACATATATATTCACATTCTTCATCCCTTTCAACGTAGATAGAACCTCGAAGATATAATATAGCCCAGGTCACTTTTTACAAAAAAAATTATACGAGTAGGCATGTAAATATTATTACCTACAATGATTAGGTTCTAAAACCTATAAATATTTGCAATAACATCACTAGAGTATTACACGTGTATCTCTAATTATCACAGACTAGTTCTAGGTCGTGAAACTTATATCTTTTAATAGACAGATTTCATATCTTCTTTCACCATTAAAATGATACATTATACAACATCTACAAACTATATTTACAACCAGAATAAATAATGACACGAGCAAACCAGTAACTCTAAACTAGTGTTTATAAAACTCCATTGCATTTACGACTTTATAATTAGTACCATAGGTTCTAATTCAGAAAGCCAGTCTGGTCTAGACAAAATACTAGGTTAGGTCCTAAATCAAGTGCTCATTGGTTATTAATTTCTCTAGCCTGAGGTGTCGGGTTCGATTCCCGCCTTATAATTATTATTTACATGCACTGGCCCCAGGGAAAGGAAATGATATGGTTTATATGAAGTAAAGTAGGTAAGATAAATTAATTCAAGCATATATGCTAGTATGGAACGTAGATAAAATAATTAACTATTAGCCTCTACTTTCTATGTGGTATAAACGACTAGACTTGGTGTAGCTAAGGTGGTAGAATGGGATAGCAAACAGGCCATGTTCTATTCATCCTTTTAGAGATTATGGTCGTTAGTTCACATAATTATACGTACAAATAATTACATTCACGTCCTTTACTCCCTTTCGGGGTGGATACAACCTCAGAGGTATAATATCATCTAGGTTACTTTTTAGTGACATTGGTGACAGGTTGCTAGTCCAACGCCCAATATATTCTATCTACCCCTAATCGCTTAGTCGCCTTTTACGACATACCGGAAAGAACGGCAGCTAGTTAGCATTCTTTTTACGTCCCAGACTAGCACGGGACATAATTATGCTCTTTGTTAAACGGTTAATAGTAATATTGAATATTTCATATCGTAGTCTATAATAAGAGTCATGATTAAACACTGGCTGATAGCATATAATCATAGCCTGTCTATAACTAAGTATTTTATTATTTCAATGGCGTCGGTTTTCCTCGTTTTGAAATGCGAGAATTATTCATTAAATGTCATTTGTGGCGACTCGAGTATGATTCTAATTAGCTCTGCTTATCCTGTTTGGAGACACGGCTGTAGATTTATTCGATAGTGTAATATGTGCACGCCTACGCGGCTGTATGTGTAGGCTCTTTGCCTTTTTAGTCACAAATAAGTATAATGACGGAATAAATGTGTTTTTTTTTGTTTTAAATTTATTTTTATGTTTAGAAAAATAATGGTTTAAAACCGCAACGCAAGGGTTAATAGTGAGATGCGTAATTTAAATAATATTCACGTACATTTTAAGTGACGTATTGAACAAATATATTTACTATAAAATACACATTAAAATTACAAAAAAATGCGGAAGATACCACTTATTGTATACTTTATTATTGGTGAATATTGTTAATCTATAATATACGTAAATTTAAAATTACTTTCACAAAATAGTGTACTAAGAAAATGCCCCACAATACTTATCCAAATAATGAGTAATGAAGGTTCCAAAATAACTATATTTACCGACATCGTTAGCTTTTATATGTACCTACTTATTTAACTATAATTTGTTAAATTACATGTAATTTAAATGGCATGAACGCAAAAATCGTCCGTTCTGGCTGACCGTGGGTAGGCCGTTGCTCTCTACACAATGTACGGTTTTTGTAAAATAAATTGTTTTCGTATTTATTTATTGTTGGTTACACTACAATTATTCAATTTTGGAAATGGGAAAAATTGTTGTAGTTTTTTGAGTTGATTTATTTTTGCGGAGAATTTTCTTGTATCTATGAGTGGATTTAAAAGTAATTTTAATAGGTAGGAGATTTAAAAAGACAGAAAATTAAAATAGGAATTAATATTAGCTCTCTGAATGATAGGTTAAATATTAAAAAGGTTTAAATAATTTTTATTCCGTATCATGTATAAGGTTTTATTACCTTACAAGAAAACGAGGACTACAAAGAATTAACACAATAATATAAAATTCGTACATTAATTATTATCATACATATTTATTTATTATACACAATTATACAGTAAAGATAAGATATGAAGTATTTTAAGAAAAACTCTACTTTTAATTATTAACTACAATGTAGAGACTTGTATTTTGTAGAGATACTAAATTTATCAACATGCCAAAAATAATTATTAACTACTAACAAAATTAATTTTAAGTTAAAACATTTAAATTCACTCCCAACAAATTAAACATAAAAAAATTTAATTAGGCAAAGATAACTATTATCTGGTCGCGTAATTAACGAAAGATAAGTTATTTTTTATTATTTTTTCAGTTCCCTGATAAAAAATGAGGATTCGGCATGGCAACATGATAAACCTGTACTTATAACATGAACAGTTTTTATCGGATGCTTTGTACACATGACACTTTATATCTTGTTTGACAAACAGCGGCTTTAGATGTTAACTTAAAATAAACCTAAATTTTGAAACCAATAAAAACTTTAAAGTAGAAAATATAGGAGAAATAATACGCATACTAACGGCAATTTATTAAAAAAGATAATTAAAATCTGTAATATTTCAGTAAAAATAAAAAATGCTTACCATTAAAACCAGAAGAAATTCTCCCGTTGCTTTCCAAAGTATCGGATGTCTAATTAAATCGAGCACATTTCGACTAATAATCGGCCAGCGATTCATGAGAGCCCGCTTCGAAATCCGTCACTAGAACACTCATCCGTTCCTCACATAGCTCGATTAAAATCGTGAATAATCACCGACATACTGTGCCTAAATTCCCTCCTTCCACCAAGAATATTCAACCCCAAGGCTTAAGCAGTAAAAGAATACTCTAAGTCAAGCGCGCCAAAACTTGGAGGAAAAAAATGTAAAAAGAAAATCGTTAGTTGGTCGCGGTGTGTCGAGTGCGTGCGTGTCGCGCGTCGGCCCGACAACAGAATACGGCTCGCGACCAAGGAGCAATGACGCGGCCGCGGGGAGGGGAGGGGAGTCACACACACACGCGCATCCCCACTCGCGCACCACGTCCCTGTTTTGAATACGCCGCCGGAAAACCGCTCCTATACCTACGGGTACAACGCGCGATCTCAGCGGGAATGGCCGCGACATTAGGGATGGGCAACGCATGTATTTCTTGAAAAAAGCATAGCCTAGCATGTGTCCACGACATCTCCCTGCTTTATTAGGCATTAATAGAAAACTTGTTGGAACGTGTTTGCGCGTAAAGATGGGACTGAGCCACTCATTCCGTGACAGATATATTACGCACTATTGATGCATTTTAATCGACTAATTAACTTGACTCATAACATGCGAGCGGCGTTCGAAGTGAATAACTTGATTCCTCATAAATTACCTGTCTATTTCTCATTGAAAAAAGCTGTCGGTTACTTCACGAAATGCCTAAAGACTTGGTTGGATTGGTGGCGGAATAAACGTATTTTATGTGGCGTCAAACCTGTTTCAAATTATAGAGAGTAGAGCCGCGACTTGTAATAGGACATGTATTCGTTTTTATGTTCATTTCCTATCACCACTAGCAATTTAACGGAAATTGAAATTAGCATCTACATTTTCTATAGCCAATTTTATTCAGACTGACATTAAATTGTATATAATTTATTGTCTTTTACTCACGAGAAACATAATAAACACCAACTATATCTCATTGCATTTTAAGATCTTATTATTTTTACAACCTATAAGCCAATTATTTGGTATCACCATAAAAAGCACTTACACTACCATAACCAAGAATTTTAAACAGTCTACACAGTTATACCTTAAGGTAGCAAGCTGTGTATTGGTTCCAAGTGGCTATTTAACAAGAAATTTACGGCTCTACCGCTAAGTAGCCAGTTCTTATCTCGGTTCCATTATTTGCCCAGATTTCAACACCCACAATCTGCCCACTTTCAACTTGCACAATAAAACGTCAAATTTTGAAAATGACGTCAACAATAAAATATTGACGACGAAATGTGGTCGGCGCCGCGGAGTTTATGATTCCATAAAATGGAGACACTTTGGTTTCGTAATGCGGTTAGATGCTAAGTGTTTGTGTTTGCTCGGTTATGATCAATTTAATTTATGACGGCTCTTTAAACTATGTTATATTTATAAAACTTTTTTAACAATATTTGTGTCAACTGTTATTTTATTATTGTTTTCTGTACCTTACACTATTTACGAATTTATTGTTTTTTTATGTATAATTTCGTAGACAGTATGTGATGTAACAAATAAAATGTGGAAAGCAATAGAAAAATCTAGGAACAAAGAATAATGTTTACAAGCTGTTATCTGCGCTGTGTTTTGAAAATGATTTGATGTCACGTACACAAAGTGACGTAGAAACAAAAGAATGAACGTTTTATCTTGAAAGCACCTGACATTCAAAATTTTATCTAACTGCTATTTATCACCTTTGTGTCATAAGACACTGCATTGACATTTTCAATGGGCTAGGGTGTGTTCACAATGATATTTTATATTGATTACTATCTTCGAATAGAGAAAAAAATAGTAGTTTCGTAAGTGATAATAATTTTTTACTCAAAAAAAATTAAAGAGAGAGTAAAAAATGTTTTTACGAACACGAAAAAAATATTTAAAATAATACGTAAAATTTAAACCAACGATCACTTTTTCCTACAAAAGTATTTTAACAGTCAAATTTCATAACTCAATTTTTCCACATATAACTTTTATGAAAGAAATATCACTAGGCACTAGCCGTTTAAGCACTGATTCCCGACAACCTTTGCGAAGTAGCGGCCGCCGACTGTGCCCGCGAATCGAGTCGGTCGTGAAGCGAAACTGAGCCCCTCACTACGTTTCACCAAACTTCGGTAGAGGGCGCACGCGTGGCCGCATTTTTTAAACCGCGCCCAGCTCCCTAATTTCCCAATAAAGACGCGTTTGCCCCCCTGAGTCGGAATTTCTCTCTTTCTATCCGCTTTCTTTGCGAATTCACCGTCCCCCTCGACGTAACTGTTCTAACTCTAACCCTCTCTAACTAGAAGAATTTCGCGTCTAACTTGTCTCCCTTCCCTTTCTATTGATGTTTGTGACGCCAATTATTTTACTTCACTTCGTGTCTAAGCCTAAATTTTTCTAATATTCAATTTTAGATCCTAAGTTCTGTGTCGTAAGGTTTAAGAGTTGAGTTTGCGCAGTGTATGGTTGCATGCGAATGTGCGAAGTTCCGGCCATTTTTGCCATAAAAAAAGTTTGCATGCACATAACCACGCCTTTGTGAGGCGCACATATTGCCGTCTATTTTACTCCTTTTTTATTTTTCTCTAGCGGTCTCGCTTTGTCGACACGCACACAAATGCAATGCGCTTGTTGTCGAAATGCGACATCTAACGTTGAGTAGCCGAACTTGCGGATGGAAAGTGAAAGCTCTTACTTTCTTTTTGCATACCAAAGATGGCAGCACGTGAGAGAAAGTTCTGAAATAAGCTCGTATAATTAGTTCGCATTTTCGCCGCAATAAAAGCGACATTGTTATCTAAATTTCTAGAACAAATAATTTTATATCTATTGCTTAAAATCGCTTGCGTTCATATAAAGGTACACTAAAGTACTAAAAAGAAGCATAAATGTATAAAGCTCAAAGGAAATCAACATGCAGTAGTACTAGCATAAAATCTGACATTTACATGTTACCATAAAGTAAAATTTACGATAATTACATAATGTTCTAATGGTTAACTATTTATAGCCAGTTATAACCGGGGCAGTTATTATCACAATATTTCCGAAGGGAAATTGATTCTTTAAAAGTGAATATTAATTGAAAAACGACAGAATAACTTACGCGTTGAGACAATAAAATAGAATATTTCGAGTTTCCATTTTCTACTATAATAAAAAATAATGTGTTTGTTCAATTTGCGACCTAAATGTTTTAAAGTATGATAATATTCTTATTATACATATACTTACGACTTTGTACCCCTTTTGGAGAGGACAATAACTAGGAACATTTCCTGAGTTAATTTAAGTTTAACAGGTTTTAAGTCTATGTTTTAAGAGATTTGAATGTTTTACCCAATTCCTTATTTTTTAGAACAACTATTTTGCTAAACAAATGTACTTAAACATTAAAAAAATACTGAATATACATAAAAAATCAAAATTAATTTGTGACACTATAAAGAAAGTTTTTTTCTAAATAGTCTACATAGGAAAAACTTCATTGCTTAGGAAATAAGTCCATTTATATCCATATACCGATGTCATTATAGTCATTTGCATTTTATTGGAAAGTTTACAGCCGTAAAACTGTAGGTGGCGCCCTGATTGGATTTGAGCAAGACAAATGGGGATTGGAATAGGGAAACGGTAGAATTTGCTAATTGATTGATGTTGTGGCTCCCTCTATTGTTTAAACAAGGAATCATATACATATATATATCGACACCTAACGGCGCACTTGTCCTTAACGCCATTTAGCAAACTTTACAGGAGAGAGGTTTACAGTTGAAAAAGTTGTCGTGAATATGAAAAATATCCGATAATTTTTACCGTGTGGACGCCAAAAAAGTCATCATTTCGCCATGAAACACCTATCAAAGCTGAAGAAAATTTTTACTTGAACTGTATATTTACCTAATTTTCGCTTAAAAAGGGCGTTTACGCCAAGTGCACGTTAGGTATCAATATGCATGTCTTAATCGCTTTTGGGATAGATTGGTAGTCTCTCAAATGAACACATCAACTACTGTAACCACATATGATATACATACATATACATATGTATGGTATTTATACTATACGTAAGTTCGGCATGTCACGCAGGGATTAAAGGACTAATAATAAATAATGGAATCGATTGGGCAATGGTAGTCAGAGGCTTGAGTGTTCTTCTCCGAAATTTCAAAGGTATGTGAGGTATGGGTTACTCTAAGCCCGCGTTTCACTAAAGACAGCATCCAACGTGATAGGTAGTGAACCGTATCTCCGTATAGAGACACTGGCTATTACCTATCCCTAAGGAATAGGCAGGTTTCCTCACTACGTTTTCTCTCACTATTAGCGACTGTAAATCATGTACGTTAATGAAAAACATATTTAAATTTCATTCATTGGTACATGCCAGGGCCGGGTCGAACCTAGGACCTTTCTCATAAGAAGTCCAAAATCTTACCCACTGGACTACAGCCCCTTTGCGATATATAAGTTCTAAGACCATTCTATAGACGCTTTATTTAAAAAAGGTGACGTTAGGTGTACCTATAACCGCTGAGAGTGTATGAAAAGATGTATGAATGTCAATGAGGCGAAAGTGGTCTGTCAGGATCGGGACAAATGGGGATCCGTGATCTCTGCCTACCCCTCTACAGGGAATCAGGCGTGATGTGTAGGTTTGTATGTACCATTATATAGGTGGTATAGTTAGACCTAGTAGCCTTAGCTTTCCACCCACAAGGTGCTAAGTCAGTTCCGTTCAATAGTCGATTGAGCATTGTACTACAGCCTTGTGACCCTGCATGACTCAAAGGCTTAGGCACGTAGGGATAGCAAAAGGTTAGGATAGAATAATTTAGAACACTAACAGGCAGTGTAAATTTCACACAATCAACATTAGCCGAGACAAATCCTATTCACACTTGCGCGGGGTTGCCATGTGCGCTTGGTTCCATTAATGTACATATATTATTATACAATAATTTCTTTTCTGTATTTGTGTATATGCTGCGTTTAGTGTGAATAAAGGAAATTATATTAACATAGATACACGTTTTTTAATCCATTTGGGTCGGTATACAGAAGTTCTGAGACGTGATAATAACACCTAAGTTAGTTTAACATAATAGCGTTGTGATGTCATATGGAATAATGGTGACAAGTTAGCCTATTGGCTAATAGATTCCCTTTATCCCTAGGCTGTAAGTCAACATGTAGAGAAGTACGGTAGCTAGTTAGCATTCTTTTTAGGCTTGAGCACAGGAACCCAAAAGTAAACTAAATATGAATGCTGAAAGAGACCAATGAAATATCTTGTCTTCGAGCTTCTGTCACCACCGAAAGGGATTAAAGATATGCATGTATGTTATTTTAACCATATATCTTACCAACTACGATCACCTTAACACACTGCAACAATAGTTCTTGCATTCATTAGAATATGCAATATTAATACCTACATAAAAACATTTTTTTGTGTTGTGTTTTATATGAAAAAAAAAACTTCTTAATATATGCAACAACTTACACTACGAAACTACATTCAGTTAGTAATAAAGTAAAGTATTAGTATATAAGTAAAAGTGTTTCTCTGTTACCTTGCCAACGGTAGGAGGTGACTAAGGGCCAGCCAATTGGCAATCGGGCGAAAGGCGAGCGAGATTTAGCAGATTACGATCTAGTTTTCGTTGACAGGGTAACTAACTTCTGATATTGCGTTTCAAAGTATCTGGGCTTTACAACTAGGAAATATTATATTTTCACTCTTATCTGGGTTTAAATGTGCTAAGAAACGTTTAACCTAAACATATTATATACGAGTACTTGTATATTAACGAAATAGGCAGGTATTATCGATCGCCGCCTAGAAATATACTGACAAATCTCTCTTGCTTCACTCATAGGCGTTAACCTTCTCATACATGCTCTTCTATTCTTCACGCCACGTATAGTTAAGTTGAGAAGATGTCTAAAATTTATAAATAAATAGCAACCTATAATAATTATTATATAATTCTATATCAATCTTAAGGAATCAATATTACCAGATCAAGGATTACAAGACAATAAAGGACTTAATTTTATTACAATAAGATTTAACGACGGTAACCATAAATTACCATAAACAGTTTTAGTCTTGAAGCAATAAAGCTTATACTAAAAGTATTACACTATAGAATTCCCTACTCTAAATAAAGAATTATTGAAACCAAAGAACTAAATAATACCGCATGTGACAGGTAAACAACTCATCACCTATTTTAGACTACTCTCTATGTATCCTTCCATACTTTTCTGGGACGAAAAAGAATGTTAACTAGCTGCCGTTCTTCCCGTCATGTTATAGGATGTGACTAAGGCACTAGGGGTAAAGAATTTATTGGGCAATGGCCAAGGAACTAGGCACCAATATTCCATATGACATCATCCCCAATATTCATGCTTAAAAGTGACCTAGGTAGGTGCTTGTATTGTCTTTCTAAGATTATTTCCACTCCGAATGGAATTAAAGGACGTGAATGTATATGTATATGTGGATGAATAGGTACCTTAGGTTTCCTTAGCCTAGGCATTTGAGTCATTCTAGATCTAAGAAGGTTGCAGTAGAATTACTGGCAATAAAATGGATTGGAGCCATTACAATGGAATTCAAGTATGACGGTTGATACAACTTTAAACTAAGATTAGTCATTATAGCTCTTGATACTAAAATAAGCTCTTAGTCCTTAGCATAAGGCCCATAATTGCAGGGCAGCGATAATCTAAGTAATCAGACCTCTACAAAAGGCATTCATCAGTCTTAGATAACCTAGGTACTCATTAATCTAGCTAGATTCCTAGGCTTAAGAGTTAAGGCGGTGACTTTTTCACTAACGGTACACTTGTTTTATGGTACAAGTTTCGTGAAGGGAAATGAAATATTTACAAGTAATTTTATTACATTAATAAACACGTGGGTTCGAGGTGTCCATAGAATTACTACCTTCGCAATTGCGGAGATGGACACCTGAACCTTTGACTACCCCTCTTCTTCTTCTTCTCGTGCCATCTCCTCAGCGGAGGTTGGCGACCATCATGGCTATTTTTACTTTGGATGCAGCGGCACGGAACAGGGATCGTAAGCTTAGGCCGAACCACTCCCTCAGGTTCTTGAGCCATGATGTTCTTCTACGACCTGGTTTACGTCGTCCCATGATTTTACCTTGCATTATAACCTGCAACAACTTGTATTTATCATGGCGCATGATGTGGCCCAAATAAGTCAGTTTGCGTTTTTTGACTTCATTGAGCACTTCCTTCTTTTTGTTCATGATCTGTAGAACCGTCTCGTTTTTTATCTTATCCCGCCATGAGATTCTCAGTATCCTCCTGTAGCACCACATTTCAAAAGCTTCAAGGCGTCTGCACATTTGTTTGTCCAGGGTCCAGGCTTCGACTCCATACAGGAGAACTGAGAATATATAACACCGAAGCAGTCGTGTTTTTGTGGGGATTTTGAGAGCTCGATTGCGGAAAAGTTGTTGCATCTTCAGGAAAGATTGACGTGCCTGCTCTATGCGACATTTTACTTCGACACTGTGATCGTCTTTCTCATCCACAATGCAACCAAGGTACTTGTATGACCGTACTCGTTCCAAATGTTGTCCATTTGCATACAGCGTTCTGAAATTATCATTATCGCGATCGACGATCATGTACTTCGTCTTTTTCGCATTGATACTAAGACCATACTTTGCGCTTACAGATTCCACGCGGCTTAACAACTTCTGAAGGCCTTCAGCAGTGTCCAATATAAGGATTGTATCATCGGCATACCGTATGTTGTTGATAGGTCTGCCGTTTACGACAATGCCTTCCTCCACATCCTCTAGAGCTTCAACAAAGATTTCTTCAGCGTACATATTGAAGAGGAGGGAGGACAACACGCAACCCTGTCTTACGCCTCGTAGTATCTCAACGTCATCAGTCAGATGGCCTTCAACTCTGACATTTGCACTTTGATTCCAATATAAATTTTGAATAATTGTTACATCTTTCGAGTCTAAGCCAATGTTTCGAAGGATTTGGAAGAGCTTTTGGTGCTGAACCCTATCAAATGCTTTCTCATAATCAATGAAGCAAATGTGGACAGGACGATTCATATCCCAGCAGCGCTGCAACAGTACCCGAAAACCAAACCAAAAACCATTCGCATTCGCGCACCAAACGCATTCACGACCATTCACCCTTACGGGGTAGTCAGAGGTTCTGGTTTCCATCTCCACAATTGCGAAGGTAGTAATTCTATGGACACCTCGAACCCACGAATAAAGTCAACATATTTAATCATACTTAGAGCAATTGACTTAAACACTCATTACCTAAACCTATTCGTAAGCAACACGAAAGAGTCAAACGGTCAGTCACGATTAGTGCTTATTGAAAGCCCTACGTATTGCTAGTGTTTTAATTAAGCCCTAATGCCTCAATCACGAGTTGAACTCATTAAGAATCAGAGTTAGTGTTCTGGGGCGTTGATTCTCAATTGCTTTGCTTCCTTTTGTGTGTTAGGGCTTATATGCAGTCTAGAGATTACAAGAGTTTAGATTTATTACAAGTTTTATATCGATAATTTGGATTGATAAGAAATATGCATACGATTCATGACTTGTGTATACAGACTCCCTTTTTTATTATAGCGGGGTAGTCAGAGGTTTGAGTGATACACACTCCATTTTTTATTGTGGTGAGTTACTCAGAGGCTTGATTGAGTGTCCATCTCCGAAATTTCGAAATCGTGTTAGGTATGGGTCACTTGGAGCCCGCGTTTCGCTAAATAGACAGACCCAATGTGATAGGTAGTGAGCCGGCACCGGCTAATAACTATCCCGAGGGATAAGCAGGTTTCCTCACGATGTTTTCCCTCACCGTATATACATATATAAATAAAAACATTAGTCAAAAAGCAAAGTAAAACATCGTAACGAAATCTACCATAGCTCTGATTAAGTTGTAGTTCATAATTTTTAAGAAGCGATGTTTAGGCACATGTTTCATTTTTAAAATCCAGTATTTTAACAGTATGCTTTAACAAGCTAAAATAAGAGTATTGCTTCCGTATCTACTTTAATCAGATTAAGAAGAAGTTTTTTCTATGTTAATAGTTTTCCATATTAAAAAGTATTAGCAATATTTTGGATTTCGCTCTATATGTGTTCGGCCTTATACATACTGAATGATTAATCTGTATACTTGGCTTAAGAATTTGATTAACTATTTAGTAGTTCTCTAAAGCAGCTTTAGATGTCGTTTTAGTAAGACATATGACGCTGAAACAGAGCTACATTAGTGCCTATAAAAAAGATGTTAGGATTGTGATTCTTGCTAGAGTCGTTAACATTGTAAGAATTATAATAAATAGTACTTAAATTAATTTAAATGAGAACAAACTGAAGAAGGACTATATTAGAAGTATATAAAATATTGATAAGCCATATTGATAAATTTCGGCTGAATATTTAGTCAATTGTGATGCCAAACTGGCTAAATATGTTCGCGTTGGGATAAGATTTGGATCCTCAACTAGAACGAACCAAATTAATAATGAAGAGAAAAATTGGAACTTCAACCTCGTTTTTCTTCGGTTCTAGCGGCTGGCGGTGTTGGCATTACCATGGCGACGGAATAACAAGAAGTGCAAACGCCTTGGCATCAGTGTTTTTACTTACGCCGGCATAACCTTAGAGATGAATGGCATATTAAAGAATTAAAAATAAAACATAAATTAACGACGCTTTCACTACCCTTTAAATTCTTTCTGGTAAAACGTAAACATTAATTGACAAAGCGAAAAGGACCCATTTATACAGGGTGGCGCATTCAAAACGGTCAGTATGGGAAAGTCTGAAACTATAAGAGATACGAAGATTTGTTCTTACGAACCATGTCACCGATTTTGATAAAAATAAAAACTGCATTCATACTTTCTTTGAAAAATCAACTGTATCCAGCACGGGAATCGAACCTGGTTGCTTTGAAAAAATAAATTGGCCCTTTTCACTTTTTCTTTTTAAATATCGATTGTGTAGGTCTTAAGCTGTTAATGTCTCTATGAAACATGGTGTCGAAAATGAATAAAATGCATTGTTTTGGCATACTTTAGTTTATCATAGTAGTTAGTTTACATACACCGTTACAATATTCAAAATTGTCTCTATGGCTGTTTGTAGTTTTGCACCTCTCTATTTGTTACATACTCCATATCATGTGGCATTAGCATTACATTAATCCTTTAAGGAGGTTTTGTTATCTACAGTAATCACACACTAACAATCTATTGAAAAGTCCACTTAAAGTGACGTGTTAAACCATATTTGAATTTGAAATTTCTTGTGGGGTTACGTTAAGGATGAATTTTACAAAACAAGCTATGACACCATTGAAGACTTAAAAGTAGCAATAGAGTCAATGTTAACGCAAATTCACCACATGAAAATACAAAATTCAATAGTAAGATCGTTACCTAAACGTGTTGAATATTGTATTGAAAACAACGGTAATCACTTAAAACACCTACTATGATAAACTAAAGTATGCCAAAACAATGCATTTTATTCATTTTCGACATCATGTTTATTAGAGACATTTACAGTTTAAGACCTACACAATCGATATTTAAAAAGAAAAAGTGAAAAAGGCCAGTTTATTTTTTCAAAGCAACCGGGTTCGATTCCCGTACTGGATACAGTTGTTTTTTCAAAGAAAGTATGAATGCAGTTTTTCTTTTTATCAAAATCGGTGACATGGTTCCTAAGAACAAATCTTCGTATCTCTTATAGTTTCAGACTTTCCCCTACTGACCGTTTTGAATGCGCCACCCTGTATAACGCAGAACCTAAATGTATGTATTTATGGTTGGATAAATATAGAAAAGCAACTTTCAGTTCTCTGTCATATGCACATTAAGACAGCTGGTTTTCATCAACGAAGTCCCAATTCCGCACAGCCATATTAACAACATTGTAGTGAGAATGATGGTGCATTAAGTGCAGGCATTAATTCAAATCTGTTCGCGCAATTCATGCTCCGATGAGATGCCTGATTAAATCTAGATATCTAGACTTTTGAATCAGCGCTGCTGAGTCAGCATATCCTATTGAAACGACTTTTCAACATGAGCATCAGTACTACATACATATGCATACATACAAACACATCACGCCTGTTTCCCTGTAGAGGAATAGGTAGAGATCACGGATCCCCATCTGTCCCGATCCTGACAGACCACTTTCGCTTCATTGACACTCATACACCTACTCATACACACTCGGCGGTTATAGGTACTTCCATCGTCACCCTTTTTCGTTATATATAGTCACGTCCCATCCCTTTTGAGGTGGATAGAACCGCAGAGACACGATGATGTCTTCTAGGTTACTTTTTAGCATTAATATTGGGGTTTAAATGTCATATGGAACATGAGTAGGTTGCTAGCCCGTCACCCTATAGACTCCATTTACACTAGTCGCTTTAATCAGGACTGTAATGTTAGCATCGTCATTACAATGTTTTATGCGGTAGTCAGAGGTTTAAGTGTACTATGTTAGCATTGTAAGTTTACCAAATAATAATACTAAAGTGGATTGTCAGGATATGAAGAAAGCCGTAATCATTGCCTATCCCTAATTACTACATCCATGATTAATATTGGCTACTGACTATTGGACTATTCTCTATTCCATTACAAACAAAAATACACCAACCAAAACAATAGAGCATCTAACATTAACCACTAGATGTCGCTGCCTGATAGCGTTAAGTTCAAAGCCTTATCTGCGTAACAGGATGTGTCATTCTGCCTGTGAAGCCTTCATTGGGTATGCAATACAGCCTGCCGTGTGCAGAAAACTGCATTAAAGCCTGCAGTTTGTCCTTAGTGCATCTTTTACTTCCGCGTGCAGGACAGAATGCTAACTGACGTGGTTAAGTATGTTATTTATGAGACGTGGTAGGAATTGATGATTAGTTTTTGTTTGTATATAATCTGAGGGTATAGGTAGATAGCCTTTGTATGGAACTTATGTATAAAGTGTACTTATAGAGATAGAGGATAAAAGATTCTTTAGAGGTGTAAGCTGAGAAAATGTAACTTAACTTTTCTGGATCGCGTAAAAATATTATTGCTTTATTAATACAACGCTGCATACTTAGTCGATTGTTATAAATAATTCTAATACATACATACATACAGACCACGCTCGATTTCCTGTAGAGGGTAAGGCAGAGATCACGCATCCTTATTTGTCCCGATTCCGACAAACCACTTTCGCTTCGTTGACACTCATACACTTCTTCATACACACTCGACGGTCCTATGACCTATATCTATACCTATGTAGTTCTAACGTCACCCTTTTATATTTGTCACTCTTTCACTGAGCTGCTGACTTTGTTGACGAACCATAGACGACTGGTTAACTTATGTTAAATATCCAGATTTATAAGAAATGTATTTTTCTCAAGATCACTTACGAGAAACAACACGAAATCAGGATGGTCTACAACCAACACTAACACTAATTTTGTTCAAAAATGCGTTTGATGTGACCAAACACTATCTAGTTAATTATATTGAAATTTAAATATGTGTTTTTCATTAACGTACATAATTTACAGTCGCTAACGGTGACGGAAAACATCGTGAGGAAACCTGCCTATCCCTCAGGATAGGTAATAGTCAGTGCCTATATACGGCGATACGGTTCACTACCTATCACGTCGGGTGCTGTCTACGTAGTGATATGTGGGTTTCGAATGACCCATACCTAACATGCCTTCGAAATTTCGGCCTCTGACTAGCCTCTGACTACCCAGCCACAATAAAAAAGGGAGTGTGTATACACAAGTCGTGAAGCGTATGTATATCAGAAATGTTCATTAGAACTTTAGACTACCTCAAGGGATTGCAATCGTGATTCATTCGTTATGAGAGACTAGTCTTGTTAGTAACACGTGTAAGAATTACTTATGCACTAAGTGTAGTGTATTCTAGTAATCTATTTAGGTATTCACTGGAAAATCCATAAAACATATTTGTTTACCAAATGGAATTGATTTAACACGTGCCTGCACGCGTAATACAAGTAAATGCATTTCTGCTTGGATTACTATGATAAATTAAGCATTATTTGTTAATTATAGCAAGAGAGATTTGTCAGGATCGTTCCAAGTGGCGATCGATAGTCTCTGCCTATCACGTTGGGGACGTAGAGGCGTGATTATATGTATGTTTTTAGTTGAAAGGTTCCGTGATAGTCTGAGATGAAAAAGAATGCTACCTAGCTGCCGTTCTTTCCGGCATGTCGTAGGAGGACGAGGACGAGGAGAGGATTTAAGGTATATTGAATCTTTTGACCGAATCTAGCAACATACATATTACACCACAACCCCAATATTATAATATATGACACTATTACACCAATTGAACTAGCCCCTTGGTAAGTTCATCAATTTCGACAATGGAATCTATTGGGCGATGGGCTAACAACCTGTCACCAATGGGCCATGTCACATCTTAACCCCATTATTCATTCTAATAATGTGACCTAGAAGATATTATTCCGTGTTATTACAAAAATATCAGTCAGTCTTGGCTTAAGCTAAGACCAAAAAGTCCAGACTACTGTACCAGAGTTGTTACAGGACTAAAAACTGTATTTTCAGGGTTCTGTTTACCTAAAAGGAATTTAAGGACGTCAATATATATGTAAGTGAAAGGCCATTTTAACATTAGTGAGAAAACTGAGTAGTTTAAAGAGATAACCAACCATACCATATCTAAACTTTGAATAATTAAAATAACATGTGTTTTGGAATGACATAACGAACTTTAAATTACTAATCTTTGGTTACTTTTAGATAATACAGAAAAAATGTAATCTTAGGTGGCACTTATTTATATAATATTCTGTTTAAATACCAGATTGACACTAACAGGATTTTAATAATCTAATAAGTTTAAATCTTATAAGAACTTTAGTTATGTTGGAATTTTTATTTTTATAGATGGCGCCACATCCAACTCTTAAATATCACTTACTTTTGATGGAACTGTTGACAAGATTGTACCACCAAATCTGAAAATAAAAAATACATTAGTAAGTGGTTTATCATAAAAAGTTAGAGACAAAGTATCTATCAATTTTGGTATTTGATCGTATGTTTCTTAAATAAAAATTATACAGTAATTATTAAAATTTACTTTCATGATTACTTAATGGATTAAATCCTTTAATCTCTCATCAGAGAGATAGGGTCTTGAACAAAACAAAATATACATTGCTAAAAAATAAAGACGTAGATTTACGATATTACCGAAATGTTATGCTTCATAGTACGTACTAAATAAAATACTTAAATTCACATAATGTAATCTTATTTACAGGAATTTCATTATCTCTACTCTCTATCTATCTCTATCTGGTAGCTTATTCAAACACAACATATATACATACGCATCACGTCTGATTCTCTTTAAAGGAGTAGGTAGAAATCATGGATCCCCATCCGTCCCGATCCTGACAAACCTCTTTCGTTGACACTCATACACCTCAAACACACTCGGCGGCGGTTATAGGTACTTATCACGTCACCTATTTTTAATGAATATAATTTCCTATAAAATACATCTAATAAGAAATATTATAGTTTCTTTTTAGATTCCTAATTTAATGGGAACGACAGCTGCATATAAAGCGATGGGCGTCACCCCTAACTATTCTGGTGGGGTGAAGCACACCCCTAACTTAGGGTCAACAAAACTTTTTATCAGAAATTATAGGTTGAAGCCACGAGATACACTTTTTTTTACTTTTATTACCTTTTTCAACGTAATTAGTGGGTGTAGGTGTGTCAATTAAGTGTTTTTTTTATTACGAATACGTGACACGATGTTTTTTTGGAATATAATTGGACAATTATGGTTGGTAATTTTTCTGTTATGTCGGTGTTTAAAGTGGTTATTTATTTATTTATGTGTTATGGGGAATTTATATGTGTATATCTATGTATAGTGTTTATGAAGTGGTGAATAAGCGAGGAAAAATGAAAAACTCTCCTCTGTCACATATTTGGTTTCACTATTAACGTTAAATAAAATTCATAGTCAATGTACATCGGAGAGTTAAGTATTAATGTGTATGTACTACATTTACAGCATTAATTTTTTTATATTGTATCGATTGATTGATTGATACCTAGTTCTAGAAGTTTTATATACCTAACAAGGACTGAAAGTTTATAGAATATTAAAGACTTACCGAACGATATGTTCGCAAACCGTCACCAATAAAATTAACCTTTAAAAATTGTGGTAGCCCATTCAAGCTAAAAGATTTTTGAATTTACATTCCATTAGGACATATAATATTTTATACTTATACAAGTATACATACACAAGTATATGTGAGACTACAGTTAGTTGCTAATATCGCAACGAATAGTAAGTTAAGGAGTAAAATTAATCACAACTTGTAGTGGGTGGGTACAGTCTTGTCGCAATTTAATAACTTTATCAATCTCTAGTCTCAAACAGTGTGGGTGGATTAAGTAATATAACTATTTAACTAACACGGTGTACTAGCTTTGAAATGTGACTTTGCTCTCTAATGTATGGAGGTAATTAATTTATATAACCTTCATTATTTAGGTGTATGTTCCGTGATAGCTGGGTTGTAAATTGAATGATAGATTTACTACTTGAAGAGATGGTTAATGGATTAATAGTGAATGGATACTTATATTATTGGTTATGGTATATGGGTTATGGGCTAGCAATTTGTCTCCAAACTCATACTTATACTATTAAAACACCAATAATTATGATAAGGGCAAATGAGAAGGATTTCTTCGATATTCTGTCAACCCTGACTTATCAGGTATCGAAAAAATATACATAGATTATGTACTTTTTATGAAAATCACTTCATCCTCACATGATCCTTTTAAATACTAATCAATAACACAAACCCTATTGTTTTCAAGCTTCACCTAGCTCCATCTACATATCTTTAACAACACTACCTACGCAAGTACGTTATGAATACCTACCACTTTAGAGTCCCGCCCATTTTATGTTGAACCCACGTACCGACTGTTCTAATGGGTACAAGGGCCCAAATTAGTTCGGTCTTATTTGTACTGCGTGACCGAGTGGGCGAATTTCAATGTAAGACTTTACTATGATAAATTAGTACGGTTCTAGCCAGGTTAACTTGAGCTCTGGTTTGGTTATATGTTCTTTTGGAGTAGAGGTCTTAGGGTTTGGTCAAGGTCATTGTAGTTAGTTCAATGTTTATATATAGGTAATAAAGGTTAGGATCTAAGCTAATTTGTCCTTAAATGACTAGGTCTTAAAGTGATATTCGTTAGCTGTAGTTCTAGTTATATTTGTAATGCGAACTTAAGAGTCGCGGGTATCTTTTTGTTTTTGTAATAAATGACTAAAAAGTTATAATAAAATATAGTTTACCTACACTAAAAGTAACGTAAATTATTTTACTGTATGTATTACTTTACACTAAATCCTCAATTCCGGAGATAAATACTCCGTAATGGTCGCGAAAGTTGTTTTGATTGTTTGTATTAATATTTAAAATTACAGCTTATTTGCTTTGTAACCTTTTATCATGGACCAAATCATTCAACACATATAAAATGTACTATTATTAATTTTTAAAACTATCTGATTTAATTCACAGTAGAATCGATCCATCCTAGAACCCAGGACCCTAAGCTAGGGAGCTCACCAACTGCCAACGCACTCTTTTGTGTCTCTACCTACCTTCATTTGCATATAGTTAACTTTTTCAAAAACTCTACCCTCGTTTTCTATGACGTTACACATATGGGGTGTACACTAAACCATTTTTTATGTACGTTTTATTTTTATAAGACTTTAACTATGACACATAATGTGATCTAAATATTATTTCACCAGATAGCCAGTACAAAAATATGACGATTGATTATCACTAATCTAATAACTACTGAGAGATAGAAAGGTTATTCTCGATGGTTTTCCTCACCGAAATCCAATGGTTTAGGTGTTCGTGATCATACCAATGGCCACCAATGCAAATACGGACTATGCTTAGTGATGCTTAACTTGACTGATGGATCAAAAACTAATACAATAGTTAGGTGTTAATTTAATATAGGTTACAATGCGGTACTTAAAATCCAAGAGAATTTTAGCAATTATTGAAATTTGCACTCTAATTGCACTCAAGAAACCTAAATAAATGTTAAATTTTACCTTATATAATTTGTATAATACCGTATTATATATATTTATTATATTTGTCCTATAGATGTAAAATAAAAGTTTAATCAAGCAGTAAAAATATAACTAAAAAAACCACCCTATACCAAACCCGGAACACACCAGGTAAGAAAGCCGCGTTTACAGCAAGGCCAATTGTGACATTTCATTTTTATTATGCAAAACCTATTCCACGCAGAATGGCTATGCAAATGTAGCCTAACCCTTCACTCAACACAATGGGCTTGGAAACAGCGTTCGGTATTTGCAATGATCAGCACGGCTATTGATCTTTCGAGTGATTTATAGGCTTAACAACAGATAGGCACGACGGTGTAACACGAGCTTGATAATATTTAGCTGATCGTATCGCGGCAGCGTTAGGTGTGACGACTTGGCTTTAGGGTTTATGTGCGGGAGAAAATAAAAAAATGGCGGTATTTAGCTTATAGTTAAAGAAATAATTAAGAGAAAAATACACGTATTCCTAGGCAAAAATACGCAATTTATATAAAAGCAGTTCTAGGGTCATCTCAAACCTACGTGTTGACCAGATAGTCAGTACTATATGTGACAGGTGGTAAGCCCTGTAAAGAAAAAATAGATTTATACATAACAACATAAAACACTACTTGGCTATGTCAATTTGGTTGTTCAATATGTAAAGAAAATTGGGTTCGATATTGGGTTACTTACTGGCATGCAAAGTTATAGTACGTGATGTCATTTAGCAGCCTAGTTCTAAATTTCCTTAAAAATATTGTATATGTGTACGTAATTAATAATAAACTGAAGAAGAAGGCCACTAAAACATCCATATCTACAATCATACACACCTTGTTTAGCATCCCTAAACCATTCCCAACCTCTTAAAGAACTACATACACAATCAGTCATACATTAATCACTCACACTTTATTACAGTCCATTGCAATAAAGCAAGCAGCCATCTTTAAACACGTTGTCATGGCAACCGAACCTAGTTTTATTAGAGGCAGGTGCTAATACCTCTAATGCCTATCTATCAAGAGGTTGTTTTATAGACGAGTTTCAGGTTCGATTCCCGGAGGGGGCAAGGTGATACTTTCACCTGGAGTGGTCAAGATGGTGTTGTTATTTACTTTTCTTGTTTGTTTGTTTAGGTAGGCTGTTCGTGAATACCTATTTTCATACTATCATTGATATATATCATGTCTCCCTAAAGAGGTAGGTAGAGATCACGGATACCCATATATTCCAATCAGGGCAGACCGCTTTCGTTTCATTGACATGCATACCTCCTTATACACTCTCGGCGGTTATAGATACTTCTTACGTTCACTGTTTCGGTATGTCATCTATATGAACATAGATACAGTACTAAAATATACATTTATAAAAATATAGCCTACTCCACTATTTAATGGATGTTATTATACATATAAACCTTCCTCTTGAATCACTCTATCTATTAAAAAAACCGCATCAAAATCCGTTGCGTAGTTTCAAAGATTTAATCATACAAAGGGACATAGGGACAGAGAAAGCGACTTTGTTTTATACTATGTAGTGATATAAAGTAAAACTAGTAGTTGTTTTGTAAGCTGTGTCTCATTTGTCATTAAGAATATTTATCACATATATGTCTTTTAATATTTTAATGTCAATAAAAGCAATGACACAAACATACTTCTTTACTACTCTGATCTAGTAATTACTAAGCTTGCTAATAGTCAATAACCTATAAAGTTGATTATCTCAAAAGGGATAATTAAAATTAAAAGGCATAACTTTCATTGATAATATTACCTATTAATCGTATTTATAACTCTCTTAGCCATAAATATTTGTGCTTCTAATCTAAGTATCCAATTTACCTACAGGATAATTAAAAGGCAGCTAACGGGTCCAAATCCACTAATGATGATTGTAAATAACAGTTCAATATCACTATAGTAACCTTGTGAAGTTGTTCGTAAAAGAACAAAAGTCATTAATTTCTCAATTTGTAAGATGAAATATTAATTTTGTTAACTACTTTTGTTAATCTACTACCAACTTCACACCATTTTATAGTTTTAAGAGATTCGCGATTTATACTCATGATTAATAACTAACGAGACTTATCGCGTATGTTTTTATATAAAAACCATTGTATAAACAAAGTTAACCATTGACCATGGCCATTGCAACATGGCCGAAACGTAATTCCTTGTTTACAAAGTACACGCGATAAATCCCATTTTCTTGTAAATTAAATAAAAATCGCGACCCTCAAAAATATTACTGAAGTGACACTAAACTATAGTTGTGCAAAAACGCATTAGTGATGGGCCCCAGGTAGGTATATGTTTGCAATAAACAAACGCAATTACGTATAGGAAACGAATAGCTATTAAAAAAATCTATTAAGCCCTGTTGATACAGATCCAGTTCAACAATTGCGTATTACACCTGCCAAGACTAATATAGTGGAACCAATTACGGTAACACATTGTGAGAACCTAAGCCTATCAATTTATGGGCTTATGGGGAATAGAAAGTTATTATCCAATTGGCAAGATGTGTTTGTAACTGGTGGACTGACGTACAGGTGTGACGTTTTTATGAATTAATTCACTGTTTATTACTGCGGCTCTCGTGTAAACTGGGACTTGAAAAGAATGGTAACGAGTTGTCGTTCTTTTCGATATGTCGTAGGAGGTGATTAAGGGGTTGGGGGTTAATGGGATCAATTGGGCGATGGGTTTACAAACTGTCACCTTTCATAAGACATCAAAAACCAAATATTTATGATAAAAAGTGACCTAGGAGACATTTAAATCTCCGAGGTTCTGTCCACCACGAAAAGGGATTGAACACGTGAATGTATCTAAATGTTATTACCTTGTAGAACATACTATATAGATCAAATTGGAGACATTCTTTTCAATCCGGGTGGACATAGAACAGAAGAGCATGTATTAGAAGGTCAATGTGTGTGAGTGAAGCAAAAAAGATTTTTCTGAAGCCTATCCCCTTAGTGACGTAGAAGCTCGAATATATGTATGTAATTCACAAATAATTCCTGCTCATATCGTAATAGGTGTATATTGGGATTAATTAAGACAAATACTGCATCCTAAATATTATAATTCCTATGTAAATAAGTAAAAAACTTCTTACAAACCACCAACCAACAATTTAATTATTTTAACGGAACAATTTTATTACGAAAACTGTCGCATTCAGTAATTTGTCAACTAAACTTAACAAAAGACACAACAATGTTAACCCTTGCACTGCGGTACGAACAATGACCGAGCCACAGGCCCTTCAAGAACCTAACGAATCGACACACAAAACGCGTATGCAAATTATAAATCATTCTTTCACAATGGCGCTATGGAACACCGCGCAGGTGTTAAGATGTGCGAATGTCACAAAAGACGAATAAAAAATCAATTTCTCATTATTATGAAACGGTTTGGGGCGTCTATTTAATATGCGTGAGAGATTTTTAACAGTTTCTCTAGTGAGAGTTAGGTGTGTGAAGTGGTTTGTTCGAATGGTGTGGTAAATATTGGGAATAAATGATTAGGCTAGATACAGTAAATCGTTTTTTATATTGATATTAGTTATTTAATTAAATGTATATTTTGTACTTATTATCTTGTTTTTAGTATTATTGAAGAGAATTTTTATAGTCTACAAAAGTTTGTAGTTACTTCAATAAACCAACTTTTGAAGAATATTGAATTATGTATTGCTAACTATATAAAATAGACTAGTGAAGATTAAATCTTGAACATAACGTCTTTATGTAAAGTAGCTTCCATATTATTACGCACTAGTAAAAGTGGGCACTCTATTTTTTACCAAACAGATGCCACTGAGCTCCCATACTAACAGGCAAGCTGTTGAAACAAACCACAAATTACAAGTAGAAAAAGTCGGAAGCTCAAATTATCTATAATCAAATCCGATATTTTTAGATTCACTTTCTCGACGCAGGTGTACAGTATCTTAGATATCTCGTTCCGCTCCGAAAAAAGCGAAGGGGTTAATAGACAATTGTCTATTAAAGCAGCCCCACACATCCCTTTGTTGCATCTCAGGTGGTGCACCAAGTTGAATTTTTTTCCCATGATAACCCCTTCAGGTTAATGGGTGAAAGTGATTCATGTGGCCTATTATTTACACTGCGTCTGTCGATGGGTTAAGTGTTTGTGTGAATCAGGCCATTTAGAACGCGCGTTTATTCAGTTTTGTGTTTACAAGCACTCGAATTTTTTCTTGATGAGTGGCTGTTCTTTATTACGGATTTTGTAAGTCGACCCTAAATAGAGATTTTGTAAAACGTATATACATACACTATATATTCACGTCCTTTATTCCTTTTCGGGGTGGACAGAATTTCGGAGATATATATCTCCTATGTCACTTTTTAGCATGAATATTGGATGAAAATTGGGGTTTGCGTTGTTATAAGGTTTTTTTAAAAGTACACAAAATTTTACTGTCATTTTTCTCTTACCGTTGTCAATTATATGAAATGTACATATATGACATATATATGTATTTACAATTATTTATAAAGTTATAAGACAATTTAAATACTTAATCTTGTTACTATACAGAACTTTACCTTTCATATGTTCTGATTAATACACTTATGAATATACGTTATATATCATAAAATGCTATGGCCATCGATTGATTCGTAATCGAAGTATCGTATTCGATTCACTTAACAATATAATCGATGCTAATGAAACGGTTGGGCCGCAATTAGTAACTGCCATGAAAAGGTTATGCTACCATTATGACATGATGCAATTACATTCTAAGCCATAGTCGTTGAGTTCATTATTTCTTCTTCAAAGTAATATAATTAATAATAGTGTCTCATGTTCAATATGTTTTATATATATGTATACATATTCTATTACAACATGTATATGTATGTTGTAATAGAATATGTACAAATGTTACTTCTTATATCAACGTGTGAGTGATTAATTTGTTCTTTGTATCATTTAATACAGCGATAAAAAAATAGTTATTTAAGTAAACTACCTGAACTATAATTACACAGTTTTTATTTATAATCTCTAATATTTTTCATGGAAATATTGTACATTAAAATTATTATTAAATTCGTCCCTTTTAATTGCATTTTCAATTAAAATATTTACCTAGCTATAGACTAAATAAGACGATATTATTTTCATACATTCAACTACTCCAAGTTTATAAACATAAGCTTCTAAGCACAAAACTAATACTTAACTTAATAACTTAAACGAAACCTTGGTTGTAACTTAGGTATTATTCAAATGAGCCCAACCCACACAGGCTAGACAGAGTATCGAAAACACTTATTAAACATTGCATCAGTACAATTAACCGGCTAATAAAGTCTATAAAATTTGAATTTAAACTACCATTCAAGAGGAGCTATGGCGAATCGATAAATACAAGGAACTGTACTGAGAATGCACTGCTAATTGTTTTCTATGCAAATAGCCATACCACTTTGTGTAGCCATACTAGTATAGTATATCTGAGGTATAGCTAAGAAGAAGTATAACTACAGTATGATCGTTGTTTTAGAGTAGTAGAACAAGACAAATATTTTGAAAGGATCGGGATAATTGGGTATTCGTTATCTGTGTCTACCCCTGTAGGAATGGATGGATTTGTATGGCTACAGATAAGAAAAGTTGCTATAGTTATTGCAAGTTTAGAAAATGGTATGAAAAACCTTTGCATCACTTATGTATAAAAATTAAGATTAAAGAGGATTAAACTAGGTTAAATTAATTAAATTAGGTTAGGAGTACCTATGACCGCCGAGTGTGTATGAGTGTCAATGAAGCGAAAGTGTTGTGTCAGGATCGGGACAAATGGGGATCCATGATCTCTGCCTAAACCTCTTCAGGAAATCAGGCGTGATGTGTATGTATGTATGTAGGATTACACCAACAATTAGTGGTATAATATATAAGAGTATTATAATAGCCTGTATCGCATATTTACTTCTAGGAACGTAAAACAATGATTCTAGAAATAATCATAGAATGTTCTAGTCACCTTAAAAGCTATTTATTCTCAGCTTGGCATAAACATTTCACCTTAACCTAAAGACAATTTCACACAAGACAAAATAACGAGTTTCTCTCCACGAACAATAGAGGGCGCAAAACACACTTCCGATCTCGTTGCGACCTTAACAGGCATTGTTTGAATTTCAATAAGGGAACGAAATATTTTAATATAATAAACCGCAAGACAATAGGTCAAATTGCATTGTAGCGTGCTAGGTGAAATAATGCGACAGCTCCGTAATTGGCGACACTATTCTGATATTGGCATTATTATAGTAAGGTTATACCCAGGTATTTGTAAATTTATGTAGAAGTTGACAATTTCTCATACAATAAATAAATCGTTTTATTGTTACTTTATGAAACGGTCTACAAAAAATATGAAAGCTAATATTTGTTAGGCAGTTGTTGAACCCTAGTTAATACTCAGATATTTGAAAGCTATTATGAGTAACAACATTTTAGTAAATTTTAAGAAACTACATTCTGACGAAGATTTACTACCTTTAATGAAATTACACCTTCGACATTATGTTTGTCTTCGAGAAGATAGAATTATATTACTATCTATAGCTATGACTCATAATATAATATAACATTTAATAACCGTTCAATTAACACGTACTGATTAATCATTATATATTCCCGCGTAAGACAAGCCATTGCATGTGCTGTTTTATCGCATACGCCATCTTCTGTCATAACTTGAAGACGACATTTGCCAGCATAGCAATTAGATATTGATATGCTGCGTAAAGGTTACCTGTTTGTAAAATAATGATGATGCTTCATTGAATACTAATGCGGTGTAAGCATGATCCCCGTAGGGCAGATAGAACTTTGAGTACTATCTCTTTATAATGTTTGAAAATAATGTAGTCTTTAAAGAAAAACATATAATGATGCAGTCAACTTTCATGAGTAATAAAAAAAGAAAATTTAAAACATCACTACCAAAAGATTTTGTTACGGATGCACTTCATATAACTACTTAGTCTATATTTCCTTTAGCAAGTGTCGAAGGGTAATGAACCTGGAACCTACACTTTGCCAATTCAAACCTCTGAACCATTATTATCATGATATTCTTATTCAAACCCTGTTAAATACCAATACAACAAAACCAGACACCAATTAGATACATCAATAAAACGCAACACAACTACACATTAAACATGTCAACCCGACATCTATTGTCGTTTAGACTACATTATAATAAACTAATAAATAAGACATGTCAAGCTGGACTATTCCTATAGGCTGCATTTAATTGGCCTATTACCAATTTATCGCCATTAGTAAATGGTTGTGAGGACGAGTTTATAGCAAATGTCAGTCAGTAGCTGCAAGCCACAATGTTTTGTTCGACGATTCTTTTATATAGACGAGGGGATTACTATGGAATTTTGAATTATTTATATACATACATACGACATACATACGCATTCACGACCATTAACCCTTGCGGGGTAGTCAGAGGTTCAGGTGTTCATCTCCGCAATTGCGAAGGTAGTAATTCTATGGCCACCTTGAACCCACGTGTTAACCAGATACTTAGTACTCAATGTGACAGGTGGTCAGCCATGTCGCCATTTACAAGCACTAACTGTTACCTGTTCTGGGAACAGGTAGGTTTCCTCACGATGTTTTCCCTCACCGTAGTATTCGACTCATTTCGTAAATAGATTTTTATTACGAAAATGTACATAGAAATTCATTAAACTTCATTTCCATTGGTACATGCTCAAGTGGGATTTGAACCCTGTACCCTCGATACAGAGTCAAGCCCCTAACAACTGAGCTACGTCGAATTTTATATATGTATTTATATATTTATTTATATATGTATTTTTATTAAATAGGAAATGGATGGAATTCATTATTCAGGAAAGAGTAATGGACCTATATGATAAGTTTTAATAATATTAAGTTTCGTAGTTGTGTATATCCATTAAAAATACAGATGATTACTTAGAGACTTTAATTAGATATTGTTTCACGTAAAAGATTAGGTTCAAAATAAGTTAAAAATAAACGATTTAAAGAATAAATTGATATGTTATTAGTTTTTTTGGTTTATAAGCTTTTAAATTAAATTCCACAGCATTAACATTACAGTTCAATCTTCAATCGAGTTTTTCCTATAGTATTTACTGAGCAAATGATGCTAAATCTACACCTACTACAACACCAAACAAAGTCTTTTCAAACAAGCTCTCATACGTTCAATCGAGTTCCAACAATCGACTTTCCCTAGTAAGCACATTATAAAATATAGACGCTTGACGCAAGTACTCGTAGAATATACTTTACGGCTGCCATTGTCCCTTGAGGCAGGCAGGTGTATAACGCCTTACTACCTCTTATATTATAGATATTTTACCTTTATATTATTATAGATGCGTATTTTGATATGTTAATACGTTGATATGTCTATAATAAAGCGTGGACTTGGGTTGTTTAGAAAAGGGATGAATTTAATAAGTGTAGGAGTGATAAAAAGGGGTATGTGACTAAAGTCTAAAGTAAGTTTGCATATGTGATCGCTGTGTGTTAGAATAGATAGTCATCTACCCTTTTTCTTGTGTCGTGTATATGTATTTATGTTTACTTTTGTCTTTGTAAGGGGTATTGAACTTAGTTGACTTTATATGGAACGTAAAAGCTTTTATACGGAAATGTTGATAAAACAATAGAAATTACGTTAGTATTTTCATAGTGTCTGTATACGAAAAAGAATATAAAAATGATCATAAATAATTTATAGTGAAATAAACAGAAACCGATTTTAGTTTTTAAATTGTCTGAATGTAATTTCTTTTTCGTAGTTAATTGTATTGTACTTTCAAGAATTAAAAATCTATATACTATATTCTGTTAAGTCGAAATAAGACCTTCACTAAATCCTGCAAGTCTTTAAGAATGACAGCTTCAGAATCTAAATAGAACAGATCAAAACTGCGTACTTATACATAGGGTCCTGTGCTAGTAGGGACGTAAAAAGAATGCTAACTAGCTGCCGTTCTTACCGGTATGACTGCGGGACTAGGGGTAAAGAGAATCTATTAGGCAATTATGACATTGCAACCAACATTCATACTAAAAAGTGACTTAGGAGATATTATATCTCCGAGTTTTTGTACCCTCGAAAGGGATAAAAGCGGGGTAGTTAGAGGCTTGAGTGACCATCTCCGAAACTTCGAAGGCATGTTTAGATATGAGTCATTCAAAGCTGTGTTTCACTAGATAGACAGCACCAACGGTAGATAGACCGTATACAGGCACTGGCTACCTATCCCGAGGGATAGGCAGGTTTGCTCAATGTCCTTCCCTCACCGTTAATCACATTACAGACATCGTTAAACCAAATTACACAATATTATTAAAACAGAAAACAGCTTCATTCAAAACCTCAGCTTACTTCGTTCAACATATTATTACTTAATTATTCTGCTACATTATAGATAATAACTAGTCAAGCTTTTAAGATTTTCTTGCAATATTTAATGCGGTCGTTAGTGTAGGAAATTGAATTATTAATTGCATGATAAGGGTTTCCGATGGCTTGTCGACGTGTGCTCTTAATGAAGTTTACATCTGCAATTAAAAGGAAGGAAGCTTGGTGAAGCGGTGGGTGGGATTTTGAAAGGAAGTCATAATAGTTGTTCAACTAAGATATTTATATAAATAAATGGTTTTTCGTGGTACATAAATGTTTTTTTTGAAAGTTTACAATGTAAAACGCTTCTTAGATTGATAAGGATTATGTTAATGTAGTAAAACTTAATTTTATGTAATTAAATATGGAGTATTTGACTACAGTGTATTAAAATTGATTAAATTGAAATGATTGTGTATTTAAGGAGTCTAGATGGGATAAAAATTAATCTATTTTCATAAACTGGATTTATTAGATTGAATGAAATTCAAATGTTTATACTGACAATAAGTATATGTATAATTCAATAAGAATACTTAATAATTTAAGGAAGTAATTTATATTTGAATTCTTAAACATGTACATAAAATTAGTGTAATATAATTTGTGAAGCGTACATGTTTTGTACATTTCTATGCATAAGTTAGGCTGTTTTTCAAATAATGGTCTTATATATTAAAACAATAAAATATAAAGCAAACACAATGCGTAGTAGAAACACTTGTAGTAAGAAATTTGTGTTTATATCAAAGTAACTAATAATAATATCGTATGTATTTATTCAGTTGTGTTTTAAAGTCATATACTTAGGCCTTAATCTTTCAAACTAAACTGATACAATATTTCTACTAAATGTCAATAGAAGCAAAACATTAATTCAATACTGCTCTCCGTTAAAAGGTATTCAAGTCGTAAAGATGTTTGGAGACAAATTGATTTTTATTGCAAAACGCCATTACGATATTGACAATAACCGAGGAACGAGTCACACGGGGGGATCAAATTTAATGCGGCTACGTAACTGCGTAATAAAATGTAGAGGTGAAAGTAGTAAAGCTTCTGAGTATTTAAAGGCTTTATTAAAATGAAGAAATATATTTATTTTCCATTTACTTTAAAAAGAACACTATCACCTTAAAATCAGTATATTTTTCTCATATTTGATATTAAAAATCACGTTAATTAATTACTGTCTTTTATTGATCTCTAATGATATGTTAATCGTAAG
Source organism: Leucoptera coffeella (assembly GCA_030578115.1). Classification (NCBI taxonomy): domain Eukaryota; kingdom Metazoa; phylum Arthropoda; class Insecta; order Lepidoptera; family Lyonetiidae; genus Leucoptera; species Leucoptera coffeella. Next base: position 26,320 of record JAMBLF010000426.1, on the reverse strand, counting down.
GTTTAGTGTATGACATTGATAGTTGTGTTAATATTGTATATACTCGTATAATACAGTACACAATATAGACACAACTGAAAAAATATATAATTATCTTACATTGCTAATGTCCCATCGTGTGAACTGCCTTGAAAACGAACCGAAGTGTTTTGCCAAAATAATAACTTACGAGTTATAAGATCGGTAGATTTCATCTAGGGAATGATTTAGAATATTTTTGTCACTTAGGAATAAAACTGACTATAGTTTACATAGCAATACTTATTTGATTAGTAGGTATATCTCTTTCAGAGTTATAAATAAATAGGAATCCAATATACCTAGTTCATTTAATAGAATATTCGTAATAGGGTATTTTTATCAAAATTTAGTTAAGTTTTTCAACCCCTAGTCCCCTTACTTGCCTCTTATAAATTACAAAAACAAAAAGAGCTATCAGTGTTTTTGCTGCCGGAGGACCAGTGATGCAGCCTAGCTGCATCGTATACTGAGGCAGCACCTTTTCACTGCATCAACGGTGTTCTTTGCATATATATTTTTTTTCCATGTTTGTGTTTTTGTATGTTAGTGAATAAAGATTTTTTCTTTCTTTCTTTTCTTTCTATTTACAATCACAATTTATGTTTATACTCGTATCATGTTCTATTATGAACCAAAATGTTTACCCCTACACGATGTACATTCATAATAACGCAGATGATAACACTCTTCCAATCCCCTACAAACCAAGGTATACAATAGAAGAACTTCTGCTTTTAATACCTTATCAAAACCAAAAACAATGTAAACCAAATTTTCCCCTACGGATACGGCTTAGAACAAAATTTTGAAATTCGAACCTACGAAACTTTTTGGTCATTTCCTAAACAAAGTAAACCAACTTTATCCCCTCTCTAATGACATTTATTCTGACAATTCTGTCCTTATCAGCGATCCTGACACATCCTGACTAGACGATGGGAGATAGACTGACGTGAATAGGATTTGGGAAAGCTTATCTTAGATGTGACAGTCTGGGGGAGGCGGCTGGGTAAGGGAATATCAATTTGGTTGTGCATTGTGTAGGTGTACTAACTTATTCCTAGAATACCTATTGAATTGGTATGATAAACCTTTAATAAATGTAGGTAGTTCAGGATTAAAGGATTAATAAGTTAGGTAGTATATGTGTGATAGTAGCTTTTTTAAAATTGTAAAAAGCTCTTTTTATTATATTACGTTAGATAAACAATCTGTATTTTAGATTATAAAGATTGAACAGTTATCAATCCTCCATTATGAAATATGTCTTTTTGCAATTTTACATGTTTCATATACCCCTAACTATATAGGCAAGAGTTATTTTAAATAACTTAGGTCCATTATTTAAGTTATCTTATCTTATTGTATTACGTTTGAATTAAAAGCGTCTATTGTAATTATAAATAATAAACTGAAACCAACTTTCAATCCTCTATTGACTTTTTCCCATCACAGACGATTGAGGCAAAGAAACGTTACTCTTTCCAACAGACAAAACATGTAACTCACCTCAAACATCAAAATCCAGTATACATCGATCGATCCTTTCCAATCCTTAGAACCCTTCCTTGAATTTCGCATCCCTACATCAAACGCTGCAAAACAGACGGGAATATATCGCATTTTAGATTTTTTATTATGTACTATTTTCTATTCCGCTCCCAAGGTAACCCTTCTTGAAAAGGGGTTGGGGACATAATATAGGTGAATGCAGGGTGGCTCCCCCTGCCCCGAAGCCTCCCGAAAGGATTTGGCGGAGGCGCGTGTAAGCATATAGGTACACATTACATGGGACAAGGCTTTATTCTGAATAACGAAAATCCCTAAGTACAAGGGTTTGTTTACAAATACTATATTGTCTTTTGTCGATGTGTGTAACGTCACGCAAGGTACAATATTTAAATAAGGAATGTGATATGTCAAAATATGCTATTTTACAGTTATATTTCTATAGTTATTAGTATTAGTAGTTATTCTACTTCATTCACTATTTCTTGACCTTAACGTAAGTATGTTATTGTTTTATAACCTGATCTAGAATCATCATTAACATAACCATTACTGTAGTTTAGACATTCGTAGTTTGTTAAAGAAAGAATACCTTTAACGAAAATCTGCGTTATTTACTTATAAAAACTAAATATGAAATAACAATAACCCCACAGACTATTTCAAAACGTGCCCTCTACATCTATTGTGTAATACTCGGAACTCATTTATTTTGCGTAAAATGTAACGCAAATGTAACACGTATGTCAGCCGGATATGTGATTCTTATTTGGCTTCTGAAGGCAAAAGATTTCTTGTTTGTGCCCGTGTAAGATTTCTCAAAGGACGCACCAAAGAGGTAGCACAAGAGAAAATGTCAATTTAATAAGACAACCTCCTTTTCTCTACCTCCTCGGAATGTACTGTCATTTTTGTTGTAAATATGTAAGGAGGTTGGGACGAAAGAGTTATTGTAATTTTCTACGTAAATAGAATACTGTAGGTAATACGTTATAATGTAATATCTAATATAGCGATTCCCGTGCTAGTGTGGGACGTAAAAATCGCGTAGCTTCTTTATTTAAAGACTTATAGCAAAAAGTCAAAAGTGTAGAAAATATAATAAGTAAACTTAGTTTTTTGATACTTTGCTTTATTTAGTTCTTTTTTGTATATGATTAAAGAATTAGCTGTATAGGTACGTTTAGGAAAATACTTCTTGTGATTTTAAGATCACAATTTGTAGTTGTGTATCATATTTAACTTTTTTGCTTGTAAAAAAACCTTTAACCAAAAAAAAACTATTATATAACAATTTACTAACTTAAGAACTACAAAAAATTCATCCAACGCACTTTTCAAGCAAAATAAAGTCGAAATTCACAGACTAAACACCAAAACGGCACTTTGCGTTAATTCCGTGGCCGACCCACTTTTAAACATGCAAATGAGGCGTAGAGATCCCGCCACATAAGGTGGCAGTTGGAGGCGTCGCCACAGTCGCGTAATTCAGTGTTACCAGTAAACACGCCAAAACTAGCACTCACTGTGCCATACGGCTCGATACATTATAGGTTTCATTTGTAACGGTCTTTGGTTGCAGAGCTATAAACTCAAATAAAACAAATTAATATATCAAAGTCAAAATATGTTTATTAAACTATTTCAAACATGATTAATAATTAACGGGACTTATCCTTCTTATTATATATTACATATATTATGTGTTCCTTCACTCTGTCCGCAATAGACCGTTTAGTGTGTTCGACGTAGGATTTCCCACAGCTGCAATCAATCTTATACACACGCTTATATCTTATATCATGAGTATAAATCGCGAATCTCTTAAAACTATTATTTCAAACATGGCACTGAGCATTGTCTTTACATATTTTTTACCGAGGTTAGATCAGCGGAGACCCTAGCTTGGAGAAGAACTAACAAGAAACTCCGGAAATCAATTTATTATAATCACCCTTAACAAACATAAAAATTACAAAGAGTGGGCAAAAAACACAACGCTGGTAATACTAAATTTACCTTTCATACAAAATAACACGCAATGGCGGTAACGTCAAATTTAGTTCCAAGTTTGGCTACTGCCACCTTATGTGGCGGGTACTCTAGGAACTCATTTCGCTCGGCCTCTTTCCCAGTTTTCTTTCAAGGCGTTTAATTTTATTTTCGCGCTTGGGACAGGTCAGGTTCAGCCGCCAAATGAGGTTAGTTAACTTTGGCTTCATTGGCGGAAGGGAGAAAGTGCAATGTACTGAAGAAGGGTGGGTTGTAATTGGTGAGTGTGTATGAGGATTTATATGGATGTTTTTTGTATGGATGATTTGGCTTTGGTTTCATAAGAAGAAATAGCCTTGTTTTCAATGCTTTTTAAACTTAAAACTTACATACTTAATTTTTTACTACATCGATCAACCCATTTCGGTTACATCTAAGTGTTTGTGAAATGCGAATTCCATCGCCATATCACACCCGCATCTTTACAGAAGGGTAGACAGAGATGACGGAACCCCATTTATCATTACTCATTATTACAATCATCAATCAATTAACATTAAACAATTATCACAAAACTTGTACCGTCACGCAATAATGACCGCTAATTTAAGTCCCGATTACACCACCCTGAACAAAGCCTCCCTCATAATTACTTGAATGAGAGGAAGCGAGAGGTCGCGAGGGAGAGGGATTCGTCTGCTTCCCAAGGTCGTGATACGTAATCAGAGTGACGCGTAAATTAAGGGAGGGAGAATTAAGTGGGCCAGGAGGGTCTAACAGCTGATTCGGATTAGTCTAAGGTAACCTTAAGGTAATGGGGCTGTGAGGAACGGTGTGTATTAATGTGTTGATTGTGTAAGAAAATTGGCGTTTTAATCAGGAGAGGTTAAAATTTTTGTATAGTAATAAAACTATTATTTATAATTAATAAGATATCAATGAATGTAAAGCGATTCGAGTGCTTATTTGGAAATATCGATTTTCGATTTCTTTTCATATAGAAACGGTCGTGATGTAATATTATTTCATTAGTTAATTAAATTAAAATGTAGGACTTTGAACTTGCATGAAATAATTCACTGTAATGTTACGTTGGAATTGAATTGTGTTTTCGAGAGATTATTCAAGATCGGTTGGTTGACACTCAATATTTTATACACAGGTAATGGAAAACTAAATATATAATAGTCACATTGCAGCCATACATACACATTACGCCTGCCTCCCGGGTAGGCAGAGATCTCGGATCCCTATCTGTCTTTCTGATTCTGACAAACCATACCATATCATACACACTCGGCGGTTCGATACTTCTAACGTCACTCTTTTGCAATGTGGCGTCTATCTGTTATTTTACTATTCCAGGTATTTATAGATCCTTACATAGATCACATGCAAATGTAAGTACATACATATATATGTAAAAGAGACAGGCATTCTGTCAAATATTCCATCGCAGTAGTAAAGGGAACTGAATATATAATATTCCGAATAAGTAATGCGGCCGCTTCGTAAGCAAAGAAAACACGATATTAGCATTCGATCCGACTGCCAATCGCTGTGTCTATGTGGTATGCTAATGTGGTGTGTTCTTACCAATTTATGTGCGTTTGTATGGAGTTACGAACAATGATATAGCAAGAGTTTAAAAGACTCTATTTGGCGATAATCTGGTACATTTATTTTGATATGATTAATAACTAACGGGACTTATCGCGTAAGTTTTTATATAATAAAGTTACCTTTGTTATTAAGCCGACGTTTCGGCTACGTTGCAGCAGCCTTGGTCACGGGCAGACTGATGATTCATATTTCTTCCTTAACTTATTCGATAAGTCCCGTTAGTTATTAATCATGAGTATAAATCGCGAATATCTTAAAACTATATTTATTTTGATAGTTGAGCTAACTAATCTGTATCACTGGTAATTACTAGTAAATATTACGTTTCATACGTTCTATTCACATATGAATAAAATGACTAAGAAGTAATAGTGACGTGAATGTGTATGAAGAGGTGTATGAGTGTCAATGAAGCGAAAGTGGTTTGTCAGGATCAGGTCAGATGGTGATCCGTGATCTCTGCCTACCCCTCTACAGGGAAACAGGCGTGGTATGTATGTATGTATTTAATATGTATGTATATAATTTATGTATATGTTTATATTTTTTAAGGACCGTATCTTATGTAATTTGATAATTTTGAAATATGACACCAAATAGACAGAATCTAACAGACGTGGCAGAATTTAACGTAGATCTTACTTTTACTTACTCTTGTTATAATCTTGTAGAAACTCTATCAATTGTTTATCCCATTTTAATACGCCATTGAACATAAAAGATATTAAGGTACATAGCCATATCTAAAGCTAGCTACGTCCCTGCTGTTGCCAAGTCGTACAAATGACATATTACGATCATGCGTGTCACAGAGCCTTATTGTTTGCGAGGCATAATTTATTTGCAGACAGTACATGGAAATGTATGACTAGAAATATAATCATGTGAGGGAAAACATTGCACCCGTTCATCAAATAAAATAACTTGGATTTTATTAAAATAACTGGCTAAGCAAATACTTTTTTGGGACGATGATCAGAGTAATAAAATATAAGATAGCTGCATCAAAGCCATAGCATATTGACGCCAAAATACTTATATATTATACTAATAAGCAACAAAAGTACAAAATTTCTTACATATTCAATCTATGGACATACAATTTACTTTTCGTTCTTAGATTCATAAGAGAAAAGTTCTGCGATATCGTTTATTCTGTCCAGTTCTTCTGAATTAAGGATATGAACGTAGATATATGTGCTCAACTAATGGTCTAATTGTTCTTAACGGTCTCATGTTGATTTTTACTAATATTACTGTTTAACATGTGTTTACTAATCTTGAATATTCTAGCACTTTTATACTGATATTCACTACGTTTCTTACAACCTAATCCCTACCTGTTTCTTGTCCTAACCACGAACCACGTGACTAAACTATTCGTAGGCATTCCACGTAAGTCTAGTGCCTGATTCGGAAACTAGGTGGCAGCACGTCCCCATACAGACCACGTGACTGGAATCTCTGATGGAAAAATCACAGCTCACGAAGAATCCATTTTTATGTTTTGGCCCAACGGACCCTTTTGCAAATATTGGAGCAATGTGATTTGAATAACACGGATTTGAATATAGGAATAGTATAAGGTTTTTGCTCGTGTTTTTGAAGGCTTTAGATATTTATATAGTATAAGTTGTATTTGTAAATGTACATGGCAGATAAATTTGAAATGTACTTATTCCAAAAACAAGATACAGCATTTTTACTACTACTGCATCAATATACTAGAATATTTGATTCCAATCAATGAAATACTACTTTGAAATCTTATCTACTATTACTAACATTAAGACCTAAACCTAGGAATTAAAAAACCCTACATCATCAACCTAAGAACCGAAACCCACGAACGGAATCCCACATCCAATTTGGCATAGATCCCAACAAAGCTTGCACATTATTCCAGAACGAGAGAGGCAAAAATCATAACAAAACTGGGTACATTTCGCCTTTCATCTGTTCCACGCATGTCAAGCGATACATTCGTATCACTTATGCCCTTTGTGAGCGAAATGCAAGTTGCGAGGAGACGTATACGTTGATGTGCGGTTACATAGGTAGTTATGTAGCTCCTAGTGCCGAATGAAAAATGCCCAAAGAATCTACTGAACCGGCTTTCTAAGGGGGTGACATATGACAGGGTTGTCACGGGCGTGCGATGATTTATGGTGGTGAAGTATCGAGGATTTGGTGTTAGGGTTTGAATGTGTTGGTTAGAATGTTGGGTTTGGAAGTTTTGATGTTGTAAAAATTGTGATTCGTAAGTTTTGGAATTTGTGGAATGTTGAACGAAATATACGTTTTTTTATTTTCTAAAGTCATCAGAATTGTAGATTGAAAATATTATCGCTCCTACAACAATTTTGATTGATACCACAAAAGCTTTATTTATGTTCCATGGGCTATTTTTATTTACACGTCCTGACTGATAAATTCAAGCTTAAACAAACTATTTCTTACATCATAAAAATTACATCACCAAGTGTTAGTATTCCATAGAATCTAATGATCAATCCACCATAGAATGAACTTTCCCAAACCCTTAACCCTACAGAAATCCAAGCCCTGATATCCGTCAGAGCCTCACAACCCTATCAGAGGGTGGCTGCAAATCCCTTAGAGCAAGACGCCACCAGCCGCCAGAGCGAGACAGCTACAAACCCGAAAAAGATGGATGGGCACACACAATGTCACCGAGGCAACGCTCGCTGAAATTGTATATTTTATATTCGTTATAAAAAACGTCTTTCACCACAACATACACGATCAAGATATTAAAAAGCTCGTGGCTCAGTATGTGAAATATCCCGCCGCTGTAGTTATATTGTTATGAGGAATTTAATCTCCGAGAGTCTTCGGTTTGAGTGCCGGCTACAGGATTATTGGAATGGCTCGCCCGTTGTAGCCTCGTCTCCGGAGACGAGACATATCAAATTGTGCCGCCAGACGATGCCTGAATGAGTTGTCTCGGCTCAGCAATCCGCTTATAGTTGCACTTCGCTAGCAAACACGCTGCGGGATTATCCACATGTCGAGACAAATGTTGTATATACTCTTTTGTACTCGGATCTTGTACGGTCGATCAAGCTTCATAATATATAATCTTAATGCTTTCATAAAATCTAATATAGGTACTGTGGTGTGGTCTCAACTTACAATTTCAATGTAAACCTTTAAAGCGTACACATGTATAGTACATGTAAATAATAATAAGACAGAATTTAGGTTATATTACATTGTATTTCTCAACTTCCACGCTTAAAAAAATCTCTTTAATACAAAAAGTCTTGTACCTTCAACTATTCCTCCCAAAATATGCCCATTTTTTTCCATTTTAAGCCTTAAAACCCTTTCACTTCACTTCTTCTCCCACAATTTCATAACAGGTCATAAATCCGCAAACCCTCACCTATAAATAGACTAACAAATTGCTGATAATCGTAAAGTGGGTTCGGGAACCGCGCTGTAACCGCCTTATCTCGCATGACATGGTGGTCTTAGATTAACGGGACTTGCTATACTCTGTCGTTGGTTCCTTTGAATCTCTCAAGTGATAACTTGGGATTATATAAATACCAGTTTCGAGATCATAGTTGCGTTGAGCATACTAATGCTGGCCTAGGCAGCTAAAGGAATACTAGATGTACCTATAAGCTAGATGCAAAATGGTACTAGATTTTCAATGGTAAAAGGAATAGTTGAGCGTATCGCAAAATAGTAGTTGCTTTTGTATGGTTTCTAACTAGGGTATAAATTGATAGTAGCTTACGTTAAATTTCTTAGTGATCGGATGCGGAGTGTAATCCTTATTTATAACGCCCTTAATCTCTCAGATTCGGCCAAAATTAACTTATCTAACACTGTATTAGATGAAATAGTGTTTTTTAACTTAAGGGTCATGATTAGTTCCTAAATACGAGTACAGCGATGAGAACTATACCGTTTCTAACTCAGAACAGAAACTCTTCTAAGACTAGAGACTCAGTAAACATCCGGTACATTTTCAACAATGACTCTATTACTACAGCATAGCGGGGTAGGTAGAGGTCACATATCCCATTTCTCCAAACCCGCAAACCACGTTCGCTTCACTGACATCCATACACCTCTCACACTCGCCGGTTATAGGTACTTCTAACGTCACCCTTTCACTATACGCAAGGGTACCTATTCTCATTATAATGCAAATAGGACCCCAATTAGAAAAGACGTGCTCCTCTATTCAGTAGGACGGCTTTGGACTAGCATCTGCCACTGATTTGCCTAACAATACACGGCGACATTAATATGCAAAAATACCCTACGGTAACCGGTAAAACATTTTTTGCGGAAGTATATCTGGGTTTATGGATGCTTGTATTGGCGTGTTGTTAAAGGTGACTAAAGGAGTAGGATGACTGCTAGTTGTTGGTTGTATTGGCGTGTTTTAAAGGTGTTTAAGGGACTAAGATGACATGTAATTTAAATTGATTTGGTGAAGCGTTAGATAAGTAATAAGAGATGTTATTGTAAGGCCAATCACGATAGATATCCTAATATATTTCGAGATTCCATCCAAAGAGGTATTTTAACTTCGAATGTTTTATGTAGGGCTAATATTTTGTGTCTCCAAGACTCTAACAACTTAAAAGCTATATCATATCTGGTAACCAAAAGATTTGGGAATCAAAACGAAAATATACTCTGTAGCTTTTTTCACATTTTGTCTATTATTATTGACATAAATCAACCTGGAATTATTTCATCAAAAACACCTAAGAAAATCTGGTTACATCAACTCTCATATCATCACTAGACCGTACTACATAATATGGAACCCTTACTTTTTTACCCGTAAGTGCCAGTACAGAAGAAATGTTCTATTTTCGATACTTTTCGGGAACATCCATAAATCCTTTCAGGGCCCTGTCAACCGCATGCCTGACTCCCCGTAAGGGTGTGTAGGGTGTGAAGCACCTACATTTACTGTAAGAGTGAGAAGTCATGGTATGCCTTTGTGTTTAAGTAAGAGATGACTAGAGAGTTTTAATCTATTGAGTTTTGATTGTAACCTGTCATAGTCTAACTGCGGTGCTAAAGAATAAGAAGGAAGTTTAATTGTTTTATTTATCAATAGATATAAATTTTGTGTAACAATATCCATGCTATAAGTCAACGCGCCTAATTACTTCTTTATCTGATCATGTAAATTCTAAAGTATGAGGTCATTTAACCAATTATTGCATAAGACATATGGTAAAATTTTATTAGGTCTGTCAATTATAACCCTATCAAAAACACTTCTTGAGTTCCATCTAAATCATCGAGTTTCATTTATGCCGAAATAAAATTCAGGGTTCACACATCGCATTAAATTTTGAAAACTCCGCACCTCATATATCAGTCTCTAGCTGTAACGGCACGCAATGTATCCCATCCATTGCCTTATTACATCCAGCTCAGCATATCTGTATGCAAATAAAAGCGGAAATGCCACACTTTCCGCCACACGCTGAATGTTCGCCGCCAGACAAGGAGAGCGATAGTTGGCGCATAAAATAATGATCAATCAGAGAGGGATGACACGCCGTTTATTGGTACCACAGTTGAGAGTTGGCAGACCGCGACTTTTGTTTTTATGCCAAGTTTAGCAACATTATTCGTGCGGGAAAACGGCTAAGCCATTTGGCTGCAACTTGGAAACTCCTTTCTTAGCAAATGTGTTTTCAACACGACAATGAATGGCACTGGCAATGTTAGGACAAAGTCACGGGTTTGCTCATGCCATGGGCTTTGTGTGATTCTCAAAAATCTGTACTTAACACCCTTATTTTGAGGAAAATAAGTAAACTGTATAATAGATTCTGATGACTTAGAATGGTGATTTGAAATAAGCTTTCAATTAATGTTCATACACATAATCTCAGCGTAACATATGGACACTACCCTGAAGATTGATAACATACTACCCTGAAAGAGTATTACAAACCAACTTCAGGGTACAAGTAGGTTTTATACCAATCTACATCTACACATGTGGCCTTTCGTCTCCTTACCTACCAACTACCACTTAGACTATACATTCCTAGAAAAATAAACTATATAATTATGTATATAAGTAACACATATTTCCACTAACACAAACAAAGTATCCTTGCCAACACCTCCTAAGTTATGGCGTCTCGAAGCAAAGATAGTCCGCAGTCAGCCAAAGCAGAAGTTGGCAAAATATGTATTCAAAGGCAAGAAGTGTTAGGAGCGAGTCGCGCCATATTCACAGAGTGAAAAGTTTCCACTCTTTGTGGTTTGACATTCCCAACTTAAACGTCAAAGTTCGGAATAGTTATGTGAGGACGATATGAATATATTGGCAGGTTAGAATATTTATTATAGGGATTAAACTAATGGTTTTAAAGGGGTAAACATTTAGTTTGTGGGGTAGTGAACCGTCTTTTCTCTTACGTAAATAGAATTTTATTAGTAGCCAGTCTTTTAATGTTACATGAAGCGACTAAAAGATTTATTAATTGGCCTGCTGAGCTATAGTTACTAGAGGAATTTCTTTTCAAATTACAGAATTTATTGTACATAATAAAAATAATAATAATATTTAGGACACTATTACACCAATTGAACTAGCCCCTTGGTAAGTTCATTTAAGACTTGTGTTAAGGGTACTAGTCAACGTATATTTAAGAAATATATACATATTATATATAGATAAATACATAAATAGCATATATAATCAACGACCAGACTGGAAAGCAGAAGAAAAGCGTAGTTCTTAACTCTGCCTCCACCGGGAATCGAACCCGGGACCTCACGATAGCGTTCAGGTGGTTAACCAACCGCGCCACGGAGGTCGTCATATCATTGTCTATATTGTACACATCGTTCGTTAGGAGTACCTATAACCGCCGAGTGTGTATGAGAAGCTGTATCAGTGTCAATGAAGCAAAAATGGTCTGTCAGGATCGGGACAAATAGGAATACGTGATCTCTGCCTACCCCTCTACAGGGAATCAGGCGTGATGTGTATGTATGTATGTATCATTGTCTATATAACTTACAAAAAACCAACCATAAGTTACAAATAAGTTTTCTACATAAACCGTAGTATGAAACTAACTTGGTTGAATAGGTAATTAAAAGCATACTCGTACATAACAACCCTTTATCTATTCTAACTGTCGAAATCGCAGCTTCAGCATAGAGCTTACAGCACATTAGTCGCATCCAATGCAGCCAATAAAATCCTATTTAAATAAACCAATCACTTGTGTCAATTTCATCGAACAATACCGATGAGATCAGTATTGAAAATTGTGTGCGTGAAAGCGTGGTGAAGAAGGTTAGCTTAATGGTATTTGGATGGTGTAATGTGTTGGTGGTAATGTTTTTAATTGTATTTTAAATATTGTTTTCTTATTTAGTTCGTAAATCTAGGTATTTATATAATCTAGGTATTTATATATAAGATGAGTATGTGATTAATTAAACTATATGTTAGTGTACATTTTCGTTAGAGTTTGGAGTTGAATTTAAATTAGTTAAAACAATGAAGGAATTTGAAGCACAATAAATAAATTGCAATCAAATGTTTACTGTATCTCTTTCAGAAAAAAGATTTATTTAAAAATAACATAAGGTACGATAAAAGTATAATGAGCAACTTATTTAAACCTACTGTCACATATAAACTAAAGCTATCTATATTTCCGTCTACACCACAGCGTTAAACAATTCACTTACAATAAATATTGTTAATCCACAACATTGTAACTTAATTGTAATACATATAAACACATGACGATGCCTTCTACCAATCCTCATACTAAGCGAACCCTCTGTTCAATCCCTACCTAAGTTCAGTGTAATAATCCTTTGAGCACCACTCAAGGGAAGCTACTGGCCTCATTGTGCTCTTTATAATTTATTGTCATACCTTGTCGCGAACAATGTAAGTCGGGGTATATAGAGAACATTAGTACAGACTTGATTCTGAATAAACAAATGTATGGTACTCAAAATTGCATAGTATATATTGTTTTATAATTTCCTTGGTTATGGTTATGGTTACTAATGGCAAACAAGCTGGTAATAGTCTGAATGGGTTGTATATTTAGTAAATAGGTGATGATTATTTAGTGATAAGTTGGTTAGGAGTGGAAATACCTACAAAAGTCACTAACTCACTAATTTTAAGTCCATTTGGGATGAGTTACATAATAAATTTGCTATCGGATGCATGTATGTCTAAATAAAATTATTCTTTCTATCTATTGCTACAGATCTAAAGACAAAGATTTATCCCGATTCGCTCGTAATAAGTGAAAGTCTAAAACAAAAAGAAGAAAGTCAGGGGCGCGGAACATTTTCGCAAACAAGTTAAAAACTTTCCAACCTAGTTAAGACATTACGCGCCTCGTCTTTAAAAAGAAAAAAAGCACTTCAGAGAAAGTGCATTAAAACTAAGTGCGGGAAACAGGGACAGCGCTCTACTAGCTTCCTTCTATCTCTTGCTAGCACAGCTTCGTAAGACGTTTATGAATGAAAATTACCTTTTTTCTTCGAACCATTTAGTTCAAGGACGCTTAGTTTTTTTTTACTTCCCAGCTTGGAGTGAAAGTGAGTTTTTTACAAGTCAGGGCGGGATAAGTTTTTGTCATCGATTTTCGCTCTGGAGTAAAGGGTGGATGAAAGTGAGATTTGTTTGAATAAAGGGCCTTTTTATAGGTATAAACTATGCATTGTTATTATTGTATACTGTTGTGAACATAAACAAAGTGAGAATAAAAACAAATGTAGATTTCCTTCAGACAAGAATTTTTTAGAAAACAATTTTTTCACGCATCAAGTGCACGTATTCTTTAAATTTTCCATCTATATTCAAAACCTAAATAAAAACTCTAAAACTTTTCTTCCCTAACAAATCACAGTAACTTCACATAACACTTACTTGAAACTTTATTGCACTAAGTAATACACACGCCTTTAGGCCAGTTTCATCCCAAACCAAACTTTGTTGTACATTATTTTTTATCCTAAAACATTATTATTAGTGCGTGCCACGTACAAAATAGTTTTTTCTAGCGATTATTACACGGCTGATGAGCGGTGCAGTAGTCGCCCCTCGCTCCGACAAAAACTGTTTAATACCACTTATATTTCAAACTTTTGTTGTGGCAAAAAAGACACTTCCTTTCCTACGGGACAGGAGCTCACAACATTTGTTAAAAGGTGGCTCTTAGTAATTGTTTAGATGGTTGTTTATTTGTTTATGGTTCTTGACTGATTAAATGAAGTTTTGTACATGTACGTTTGTATAGATATTAAAATTTGGAAGTGTGATAAATGATTGAGAATTGCCGGATTATTTAGCAATATAGAGAAATAAATAGAGTAATATAAATAATAGAGAAAATGTTGAAATTAATATTTTATACAATATTTTGACTTAACATGATGACGAAAAATCTATTCGTTTTACACAGTGACGCGAGAAACATTCGTACGTTTTGTAAATTTATTACATCAACTTATAATGTACTTAGAACAATTCTACATTCAAATTTTAATATATTAGTATTTTAAATTTAACTCTTCACGTAATATTAAAATCGCATCTCTTCTCTCAACGTATATCTAGCGAGTGTGACAAAAGATGCTCAACCCCTGCCCGTACGCACAAACGGGCGCGCTTCAATAAAATATCTTTCGACATTCTCCCTTTATCGATCGCCGAATAATGCGCATAAATTTATCTATCCATACATTAAAAATGAAAGGGTTTAATAACCTATAAATCAGCATTTAAACAATGGCTAGTCAAATTTTTAACAAAAGGACCTATTCTTTGTGTTATCTTGTATGTTATTATTCGATGTTTTTTAATAAACCCCGTGAAATGTTTGTTTTGTTATGCGCTTGTGGTTTTTTGTATGGCCTGCCTATTGTACTGGTGTTTGCGTTGGGTTCTAGCCGATAATGTGGACTAGAACTAAATTACGTTTTCGTAACGATTGTACTGTAAATAAAGGTATAGTTATTCGCCTACATGTTCCATTAATAATAATTATGTACTTTAATTTTTTTCCCTTCGATGTTCAAAATTCAATTCCTACCCAAAGCAGTAAATGATTTCTGTTTTCCAAAACTTATAAATATATTCGGTAGGTTATTGCGAGAACAGAAATCATCGTGCAGAAACAAGCATACTTAGTGCTTGAAAGTGGTGACTATTTGGCCATTAATCATAATGTCTAATATGCAAAAAAAACTATTTGCAATATATATTATTTGCAAAATATATCCAGCCTAGAACAGCTTCCAGTCACAGCAAGCAAGCTCCGCGTACATATTTCACGGTTCAAAGAAGACAGGTAACCAAATACCCACTGACACGGGCACACACAAATAATCTTTATTAATGCTGGCAATCCATCCACAGAAAAAACGTTACTCGACACAATAGGCCAAACACCCCTCTTAAAAATAAATAATAAACTAAAAATTATATGCAAATTCACGAGCCATAAGTTCTTTTTAACCCTTTATCGCCCTCGGAGCAAAAAGGTCGTATTCAAAAAGGTCATGGAACATTTGGTGGCATTCAAATGTGCTCATCTAAAGTGAAAAGACGTGCTCTGTGATTTTTTAGTGACAGTTAGTTATATAGTGGATTCAAATTTGATATTGTAAAAAGTATTTCGAAGTTTTAGATAGGTTTCTTAACAAATCTAGAGCTTGGAAGCAAAGTGTTTGGTGACGAGAAAACATACCTATACATAATGAACTACTGGATACCTGAATCGGAATAGATAATAAAACGTTTAAAGTATTTAGATATAGAATTGAACCTAGATGACCTAACGATTCAGGCTTGGATAACTTGAGTTTGAAATATGGATATCTCATACTCAACTTTAGACATTTCTATTTTCGAAGACACAGATTACTTAAGAAGGTTATCAGTAAGAAGAACTAAGGTGGATACTATGAAAACGGTGGTAACCAAGTCACTGAAAACAAACAGTGATGACTTAGTCGTAAGAAAAAGAAAGGAAAAGACATGACTAACCACAGAGAGTAGTAAAGCGAGAGGCAACCAGGAAGAAAGAAGAAGTACAAGTGTAAACAAATGACTAAAAATGTTACCGAAGTCAAATGCTAGAAGAAACTATATTATTCGTTATGGAGGAATTAAATGAGGGTATAAGAAGCGAAGTCAGTGAGAGCTTGACGCACAGAATGTCTTGCAAGATTTATTACTGAGGTAGGTAAAAGTATAGTTTTAAGAGATTCGGGATTTATACTCATGATTAATAACTAACGGAACTTATCGCGTAAGTTTTTATATAATAAAGTTACCTTTATTAACCCGACGTTTCGGCTACGTTGCAGCAGCCTTGGTCACGGGCAGTCTGCAACGTACGCGATAAGTCCCGTTAGTTATTAATCATGAGGTAAAAGTATAGTGCAGTAGATTTAAATTTCTAAGATTCATATTCATGCAATGCGTAGTCTTTTATGTCTAGTCTATTCGTCAACATTTCAGATAATATGAAACCTATGATAAAATAAAGTTGAGTAATTTTAAAATTTATACGGATCTAAAAACTCAAAAAAAATTACAAAAAATATTATTACAATTAATGTTCTTATTTAGTGTCACTATATTAACTAATACATTGTAATAGAATATCGACTCAACATCTCGTAGTATTAATTATTAGCATTACCCATCACGTTCGTAACTGTTTGAATTCTGTATATTTCTTATTTTTTCGTATACATTAGATGGGGATTTAGTTATAATTCTTAGGTATTTCACGTCATTCTTCGTCATCACACGTCTGTCAAGCCATTGTTATTAATGTTCTTCTCCTTGACAAAAATATTAAATTAATTTTGTCAAACGGATCTATTCCAAAAAAGTTTTCAAAATATTTTTTTTCAATATTAGATACTACATTCTTTACTCTCTACTCTCTATTAACAAACTTTTGTTTTGCTTCTATCGTTCAGTCTCGCTTTCATTGCGCTTCTTTTAACCGCATTTCAGCGGCATTAACTTTAAGGAATTATTTCTTATAGTCATTGTAAATATTGGTTTCTCGCTTCACCGTGTTTTTAAGATGGGTTTCCTTCTTAGTTGGAAGCTTATAAGAATTGCCTCTTCAATAACTTATTCTTATTATTGTCATACGTCTTAACCCAAGTTGTTAACTTCTGATTAGTTATTGCATGATCTTGGCTTTTCTCGTTATTATTGAATAATATTCTTATATATATCTTGAATTTGCATATCGAATTACAAATGTTAGTTTTTTAATTTTAGAAACTTGCTTATGTGTTATTTCACATTTTAGGAATTATTTTGTATGTTCATAACATATAAATATTAAAAGAAAACCTTTTCAATAGTTGAGTCGAGCCATTTTCGAGTAGCCTGAGATCTAAAATGGAGTATATCTATTTATTTGGTTCATATAGAGGCGAATATTTAGGTCTAAACCTAACCTAAAAGAGCACCTAACAATCATACTTAGAATAACATTATACGTAGGTAAACAAATATAATAATGCGTACGAATCATCAAAATAACTCTTCTTGGCAAAACCTTTATATCAGTACATTTGCGAACGTTTTTCACCCAAAGCGGAGTTGCCAAACAAATTAGCCTAATGGAACTGTGACATTCGATATATTTGTCATTACATTTCCTTGCCTTTTCCCACTAAATATATACCAAAATATGTTCCAGTTAACACACAAAAAGTTATACTGAACAAACAGTAAAATGTTTAGACAAAAACCAACTCTTTTCCCATTTATTAAGGTAGATTTTATATGAGTGTAAGTCTTTGGAGTTGTCACGTTTCGATCGTGAAAGTAAGGGTTAGGTAGCCATGTTTGATCGATTGACAATACGGGGGGTGGAGTTCACATAATAACGTTTCCCCTAAAACGTATTCCGGGGTATAAATGTTGGGGCTCGAAGGTTTTAGCCAACTATAGGCTAGCACTGGCGTGACTGAGCCACATCAAGGTTTACGTAAGCATACGATTATTTGAGACGGTATCCATGTTGGTTTTTGGAAGTTTAGTTGTAAAGTAAATGGGATATATGATTGGTTCATGGTTGGCAGTCAAAGGTTTTAGGTCATTTGATTTTGTGGTGAGATAAATCAAGATCGATTTTAACAATCACCGTGAATAGTTCAATATTGAATTTCTTACAATTTCTTGGAATGTTTTGCAGAAGATAAAACTTTGGTGTTTAACTTCAAATAGAATGGCCAAAAGTAAAATATGAGAATGAAAATAAAGAATTAAACTTAAGTCACAATACTTATTATCACATTTTGTGATAAAATATATAAAAAAACTGTTTTTCTTGCAAAAAATATATTTGAACACTGTAAATTCAAAACATATAATACCTCCTTACAAGTCTTACCCAACATCCTTAACCCAACAAAACAGCTTGTACTAGTGAATACAAAACTCTTTCAACACATCCGGCACAACATTAGTCATATTCAAGCACTGTACTGTCGTGAACAAACCTTTTGTCAGGGCCTGTATTACAAAGAAATATCTCAGACAACAAATCATGCTATTGCTATACCTATAGCGACGTATAGTCAACTAGGGGTTGATACGAGGGTGGAAACTATCACGCACACATGTGTTATAGGAACAGACGGAGTGACTACACCCTTCCCAATAAGTAAAATGTATGCTGCATATGAGATTTGAGTCTTGCAACTCTATTGGATTTATTGAATTGAGTTTTCGGTGAATGAAAAAAGGTGTTCTTGTTGTCTGGTCTTCGGGTTTCGACTGGTGAAGTGAAGCTTTGTAAACAGTTTTGTTTGAGTTTGGAACATTGGGTTTAAAAATGGAAGCTTTGGACGGACTAAGATTATGTTTCGGTTGAAAAAAAGGGATGAGTAAATGGGATTGTGATTACTATTAGAAATCAGTTTTAGATATACAACAATAGTTTGAAGAGATTTAATATTGTATATTAGTTTAATTTTCCGCGTGTTATTAGTGGCTACTTCTCGGTATTTTATAAGAAAAGACTACGGAATTAATACTTAAATTTAGCTTTTTAGGTTTTGAATAACAACATTATTTCTTCTTATTACATTATTATATTTTTTATTCTATAATCTAATAGCAGTAAAGATATTGGATTAAAAGTATTGTTCTAAAAAATAGTTTTCTGTTTATTGATATTTTTTATTGTATTATAAATAACTTAAATTGAATTTAGAATTCATACTTTATATTTCCACAAAACATAAAAGGAAATGCGTTCAGGAATATCAGAACTTCATAATTAAATCTTCATATTTGGATTAATTACTGAACATTTACTCATATCAACTTTTATTACTTCGGTCTTGTTTATTAAGCTTTTAATAAGAAATTCCTAAGTTAGTAAATGTCGTTGAAATATTTATGGCGGCATAAATAGTTAATTCCACATTTTACAATTTATTGCATTACTCAAGACAAATTCCTTAATATTACGTGACAGTAAAATCATGACAGCTGTTAATTTAATTACGATAATTATAAGTAATTAGAGAAGAACTATTTCGCAAAAACAAGACTTCATCTTGAATAAAAATAGTGTTATTACAGTGGCAAATTAGTCAACCGATCAGCATGCAATACTTTATGCAAATGGATAAAAAAATATTCGCATACCATAAACGTCAAGAGTAAGAAACAATTCTGTGGAATAAAACAATTAATTCTCGCGGCATCCTATGAATTTGTTTGACCAATTACTTTAATTGTCTAGTTAATAACCTATAATTGCATGAAATATGCGTTTAACTGCCTTTTTGTACCGCTTCGCTGTTTTTACTGATTTTTTCTTCAAACTTATGATATTTACATGCGGACTACATTCTCACTTACCTCTTTGGTGGTCTGCCACGGAGTTCGTTGTAAAAAGTTTTTATAGCGCGACGCGAATTTATGTTTTTTATTTATAGTTAGATAATAATTTCTCCACATACTAATTTTGTACTACAAACTGTCTAATGACTTAGTATCACTGTTCAAAGTAACCAAAAGTTACAAAGTCTTAAAACTTTAAAACAATATCTAAACAAACAAATTTTATTTTTGCATCCAATATTTTTTAGATTACAAAAATATATTTTAAACAGTATTCTTAACAAGATAAGTTACAAAGAAAAGATAAGAAAAAACGGACTCGTTCGCCCGCCATTTCCCCGGGTGAAAACCGCGGGAAAAGTCGGCGTCCGTCGCGGCTGGCAGAGAGCGAATGTCGCGAGCTACAATTTTCCCGAATCGACTGCACACTCGTGTAGGGAAGGGTGGTTTTTCCTTCGAATTTCATAAGTATCTACCTTTCTTTATATCTTAGAACTACGTTCACCCCTTGAGAATACCTTGTCAGTCTGCCTTGCGACTTTTTCGTACCAACTCCAATGACATGCGGACGCCATTTTGATTCCAATTCCATCTCAAATAGGATTCTTATTGGAAACGTCATGTGGGAGGTTAGGACTTTTTGTTTGCGTTTGAATTTCTAGTAAGGCAACGGTAACATAGATAAAATGTATTTGGTGGTGAATAGAAATACATTTCGTATGTGTATGTGAAGGTATACATATAGAAGGGCGCGTAGAGTTATCTCCTAGTGTAAGATAAAGCTAAGTTTTCCTTTTTCTACATTTATCAACGTGCACTGCGATAGCTTATTCGACCCACTTTGGGAAATAAGTGCTTTGTTTATTTTTTCCTGTTGATATTTTACCTTGCGTGTTTTTACTAAAAATATTTATATGTATATCGTTATTGCTTTCTCAACTTTATATTCTAATTTTAAAATTTATGTCACCCTGAACCGTAATTCAAGATGGCGATATTACAATGTACCTACTCGAGTTAATATTGAGGTAAGCGCCACCTAATAAATTTATCATATATAGTTTTTAGACGTAAAGAGCTAGATTCAGTACATTGAAAAATTCAGCAAAGTGTGTAATTTCTCACCAAATTGTGCTTCGGTAAGTGGAAAATTGGGTCTCATCTTTATAGTTTGAGATTATCAGAAAATTTTGACACCACATTAAGTTTTAAATCATTAGGCCGAAAAGAATCTTTTGAAATTTTGAAAATAGAACTTCAAACTCTATGCTTCAATGGATGTTTTGGGTGACTGAATATTTCCAACTCAATGATAACCCATGTTACAAAAATAGTCTTTGTTTTAACTTAAAAGACATGTTTACGCACATATTATGTGTAATAAATAAAAAAATCTGTTAACATTTTTCCCTATGTACGTTCCTGACCCAAACTGTTTAAGAACTTGTGTAACATTAGAAGCTAAAATGATGCTATTCAATGCAATTGTTGCTAATGTCTCAACAAACAACCAAATAATATTAATAATTATTCTTAATAAATCCATGTACCTACTTTAAACCCCAAAACCAAATAAATAAGCAAGAGCATGCAATTCAAACAGCAACAAACATTTGCTCAATTGCCAACCGCAACGACGAAAAGGAAATCGGCAACATCTTAATAAAAATCTACTCAAATAATGCCATTCCTTCGCGCTAAATGATTATTACGAAGCAACAAGTGAAACGAAAGGGAGAGATCCAATTAGAAAGAGACATATTTAAAAACGGAGGCGGGAATGGCGACCAAATGCTAATAACCTGTAGCTGAGTTTAAGCAAATTAAATGATAGGGAAGTCAGGGCTTAATGATATTTTGTCGATCTTTTGATTGAGATTTTGACGTTTAATAATATTGGTTTTGTTTTCCTTGCACATATTAAATATCAAAGATTAATAACGGAATAAAAATTTTATTGGAGATCTATTTTTCATTCAATTCCTTTCATTGGAAAATGGACATCATGTATGAGAATAACTAGAATAGTTATTCACTATGTACTACATTGTTCGTACTAAATTAAATAAACTTTGTAAAATATTGTACATTTGGTTTTAATGCCACTATTACAGCTGCACAAATAGGTTACGCTATACCTATCATCGTTAATATTTATCCTGCATCTTGCGACATTCAAATAAAGTTGAGTCATATCGAGAGAGACAAACAATAAAAGCACGCGAATCAATAACCAATCTCGATCCTAGCAATAATATTAAGAAAATGTGAGGCGTATCTTCGTATCATTTACTATTTACAATAATGCGCTTTCTACCCTCACCGGCGAATTTCCCTCGCGCTATATTGCGAAATATCGATAAAATGGGTGACACCGTACCCCACCCCTATTCTAACGTTTTGACATACAGCGGGAGAAAGATAGCTCTATGCACACTCGGTGACACAGAAAAGGATAAAAGATAAGTGGTCTAATTTATACTCAAATTGCAAACGCCGACATCACAAGAAAGCTAAATAAGTTTTCCATATTCTGAATAGCTTTATGATTTAGTTTCAACCTAAAGCGAACCTAAGCAAAAAGTTTCAATGGAAATTATTTAACGAGGTTCTTAGGTGTTTGCGGCTTTAAAACCTGTTATAGTACTTAAAGCTAAAGTCTTAAGGGTCATTTTCGCCTGGCGGGGTAGTTGGGGAAATTAATAGGAACAGACTTAGAGAGAAAAGCGTTTGCATATTAAACCGAGTTCAAGGTTAGGATGAGTTGAACTTTATTAAGCTCTGGGTTACTGGGTTAAGTCAGTTCAGGAGAATGAACTTTACACTAAGAGGAGGCTTCTCAGTAAATACAGGGTTGTTGACAAATTACTAATACCTATTTGTACAAGATAAACGTCATTTCTATTTCTTTGTCCAATAATATGCACGTTTATATATATCATCATTTTTATACTGAGTTAATAAAATCGTTTTTAAATTTTTGACCTTCAATAAGTGATTTTATAATCCTCATATTGAATAAAAAGCAAAAAAAAAAAATTATGATATTGCTATTCATGTGCCTTTTGCCAGATAAGTGTATAACTTTTTATGTATTTATCCCGTTATCTATTAAGTATTTTTTCCTTTAGTCTGTTGTTGGTTTTGTATTCACATAGAAATCTATCGGCTAGAAGGGTTGTTAATCCATTTTAAGAAGACTTATTTAACATGGGTATATTGGAACGAGGTCGGAACAATAAATATACACTTTTCATTTACATGTTCTATTCATATTAAGTACTAAGTAATCATATTCGCTATTATGTTTCTTTATCTGTACTTATATATAAATATACATAATTAAAAATTTCATTTTATGTAGAAGTTGACAAGCTCATTGAGCACGTTATTAGTTCAATAGATCAAAGATATTCCCATAACTTACACTCCCAACCTTCTACTAAACAAAACATACAACCTACGTATACAACCTTATCCAATTTCATTCTTTTTCTCTCGTTTCAGTGGAAATTTTTGACACTTGTCATGTAAATGATCGAGTGCTGGCGCTACAATAAACTCGAGGGCGGAAAAGGGTGTTAGCCCCTCACCCCCCCATACTAGCTTCCAAAGATACAGGATAGATGTACTTACCTCGAGCGCTACTATAGGTAAGGTGAAACTGAGCACGTATGTACTCTTTACCCTTTTCAATGTGAATAGAAAAGAGACGTATAATAATGATTAATAATTAACGCGTAAGTTTTTATATAATAAAATTACCTTTATTTACCCGACGTTAATAAGTCCTTCAATTATTAATCATGAGTATAAATCACGAATCTCTTAAAACTATAAAGATGTATAATATCCTAGGTAATCTTAACGTTAATACTTGTGGTGAATTATAAGTGAGAGTTTTCCACCTAATGTAATGGCCAAAAAAAATTAAATATTCCTTGTTCCTAAATTAGTTATTTCGTTATTTAAGCTGGGAACCATTCATTTAGCTTGTATAAATGCTATTTAGGTAACATACGAGGTTTGAACTTTTGTAATAACGATACGTAAACAAAAATATATACTTAAAGTTACCAAGTATTATGATGAGCGTAATATTATGATCCCAATATTTTGTCCTCCTCAAAATGATCTAGATAACGTATTTTCATTATTAAATTCAACATACCTTACCCAATTAATACACCAACATATTACCATAAATAAAATCCTCAATTCACCAAAAGCTCTTTACCAAATAGACTACGATTCGATAACCACTCGAATCACCTTAGTGCACGCAGAAATAGCTAGATCAAACATGGCAATCCACTAGAGAATTTCGACAAACGACCATGCCAATTAGCCAAGTCTAATACTGGAATAGACTGTGCTACTAACTGGATTTGTGTGTTTTGGTTCCTATAATGTGTTAGATATAAATTTGAGAGGGTCAGGTTAACTGGTAATATAGTATAGGTAAAGGAAACTATATAATGTATCATGATCTCATACAGAATAGTACTTAATAAAGGAGATATAACTGTTAAGTTGAAGTATTAAATATATCGAAAAATATATGTATATGCATCTATATATGTACATAAGTAACAAAGATATGAGAAAAATTATATATATATATATATATATATATATATATATATTTGCATAAATGTATATATCACGCGTTTCCTTAAAAAGTAGTAGATTAAGTTACAGTGTTTATGATATAATATATACGTACACATCACGCTCACCTCTTAAAATAGTGATAGACAGATAATAAATCCCCATTTTTCCTAATCTAACACAAAATGTTTGCTTGACTGACATCTGTACATATATTCTGCTAATAGAATTTAAATACATCATTATACATATATTGCATTTAAAATGTAAATCTGTCAAAACCCATTAGAAACAGAATCTATCTGCACCAAAATGTAGAAAAAGGACGTGAATTTATAAAAATAATATCCTTATATCCTAAATACAACCCTTCACAAATATCCCTTGACCCGCCAATAGAGTGCAATCAAATGTCAAATCAAAGCTATGTGAATTAACTACCGACCCAATGGCTCCAACCCTCTCTATATGAACGTTATTCGTATATATCATAGAGGCATAAGAAGGGTGATCTAAGATGTATTTTACAGCATATATTCATCTTATATGATGAATGTGTGCTGAGGTGAAATGCAGTGAAGATTAGGTTGTTTTGTAGATATCGAAAAATATTCGTTGTGTTTTGAACTATGTTATCGTTATTTTTAGTAAAGTAACATGAAATACATGGAGCTGTTTAGTATTATTCATATTAACACATGGGATATTAACATACATACACATCACGCCTGATTCCTTGTAGAGGGGTAGGCAGAGATCACGGATCTGAATTTGTCCCGATCCTGACAGATCATTTTTGCTTCATTGACATTCATACATCGCCTCATACACATGGTATATTATATCAATCATTACTTCGCGTAATCCACAATTGTGTTATAATAACTACATATAAAACTATTATCCTTACATTCCTTTTCGAAATCAACAGAATCTCTTCATAACATATATTCAATAAAATCCAAACGATGCATTATAACACATTACAAATAGACAAGACAAAAACCCGTAACCATGGCGACGACGAAACAAGCGTTTGAAAACTAACCGTGTCCCCGTAGATGGAGCCAGGGTCGGCCCCGCGTGGGGTGTGCGTGCTTGTTATCCAGTCATTCTTTCTCGCATATTTCCCCATTCGTTTTGACAGGACTGCCGTGTTACACGGGAAAGGGTGGTAGCTGAACGAAGTAGTTGTTTGTTTTTGTGTACAGAGGGAGTAAGGGCTGGGATAGGGTAATATGAAGATCATGTGATGAAGTGGGAAATCAAAAATTAATAGAATAATTTGGGGATCATGGGAAGAAGTAAGAAATAGTTATTAGCTTTTCAATAAAAAGCCAAAACATTTAAAAAACCATTTACACCCAAAAAATTTGCTTATTTAAATATTTCTTAATTAATAATACAAATAATTATTAAAACACAATCTCATAATATTAAAATACGTAAAACCAATTTCGCTCACTAACTTTTCATTTAAAAATAATATACTTTTTATTAATAAGTAAATATATTTTACTAACCTTTTACGTCCACAGCACAAAAACAAATATTCGGCAAACCCTCAGCTACCCCATTCTCCGTGTAACCCCGTCCAAACCCTATCGACTCCTTAAGGGTTGCTTGTTAGTCTGTGCGAGTCAAATCGAACTGAAGCCA